>JAQIWA010000008.1:0-87256 GCA_034693305.1 Eueremaeus valkanovi | reverse complement strand
GGCATAGCAGAGCAATGCAATAGAAAAGTGACAATCAATACAATTGGCATTCAATGGTAATATGGTATCCGATTATATACGAGAGTTGTCCGTCTCATTCGTGCAATACTTACGACTGAAAATAATTAACACATAAATTGATGTTTAGTTAAAATAATAATAAAATATAAATATTTGTTTCGAAACTAATTTTAATTCAAATGAAAGATATTTTGTGCGAATCTATACAGAAATGAGTGAAACAAATCTGTATCGAAGGCAACGACTATTTCTAGTGTTTTTTGTGTTTCGGATTCTGATATTTCGATTTCGCACTGGTTTTCGACTTCTTCTTCTCCTTCTTCCCTGAGCCCACTGTCTTCCATCCGCCGCCATCTGATTCACTTGCATTGGCCGGCGACCCAGCAGTGGCCCTACTCTCTGCCTGTTCTGCCACCACCTCAACCACTCTCCCTGTCTCTGCATCGAAGGTGACCGACATCTTTCTGCTGTACTCATAGTACCGGGTCATATACTGAGCGATCTGTTGATCGGTCTTTTTGTAGATCCAACCGTCCACTCCATACCTGCGCTGCAGATCAGACTCTCCTTGGACCGATTCGATGGTGTCTCTCTTCCACTCGTATTCCTGGAATTGGTGCCAATCACTACTCAGTTCGAAGATATCGTAGTACAGTCCACCTTGATCATCTCTATCGGGCACAAACACTTTGTTGTCCGTAAACTTATATTCCAATGCGTAGTAATGGCTCTCATATTCGTCCAGTGCTGCGAACCTCATAAGCCTTTCGTCGCATACAATCTCTCTGTTCGGCAAATAATACAACAAATCCTCAGCGTCTGTCCGCACAAGGATTGGAGGCATCAGAGGAGGCATTGGAGGCATCAGTTTCTGTACTTGTTTTGAATTGTCGTCCATTCGACTGAAATTGAATTCTTTGGGTTTAGGAGACATCTCTTCATCTATACATAGGTCTTCCAGAGCCCTCAGATCTATTGTGAACTCCCGTTCCTCCTGACCCGCCCCTAATATTTTGCAAATCATATCATTTTCGGGCACTTCATAGCCGTATTGACTATAGCTTGGCTGTCCGTCTGGAATGTCTGGCGCATCGATGTTAGACTCGAATAGTCGTTCGTATCGATGCCGAGACCAGATCTCTTCGATGCCGTCATCCCAGTCCTCAATGGCTACAATATACCCGCCTTCAGGCGTTGTTAGTGTACGGAGAAATCTATTGCCTTTTCTGGGCTTTGAGTGCACATTCAGAGACCAAGCAATCGAGTTGTAGTCCGATTCGTTTGCGCCCAAAAATATAACCGGACCCTTAAACGTCTTGACCTTATCTGCTCTCTTTCCACTCAACACATTGTACTGGATCATTTTGCTGAAGTTCTCTTTTTTATAGTAATCTGAGGGCACATTAAATTCGAGCACACCCTCACATACGACAATCCCTCCCTGTTGTACAAGACTTCTGTTGTGATGACCCTCTTCTGCTTCATTTGCATAAAGCTTTGGTCTGTAATCGTCGTACACATGAAGTTTGGCTCCGGCGCAGACATATAGTGCAAAACGCCTTCCTAATCCAAGGTTCTTTTGGACGAAGCTGTCATACAGTTCTGACTCAGTCAACTCAAACATCGTATTTCCCTCTGCATCGGGATTGACTCCTATCCCACCATATCGAGGGCACCTGTAATAGTGTCGGTTCCATCCATTTATATTATGGTTTCCATCGTTGATGAAAGCCATTCCTAGAGTCAACCGAAACACTTCTTTATTCGAGTCTTCTTCGTCTCTGAGCACCGGATAAACAGAATTCACGGAATAAGTACAGTTCCCTCCAATAGTGTACTCGACATGTGCTCTGTTAAGGGTAGACTGGGTATCGAATGAAGTAATAAAACCATGCCTTTCCACCACCAAATGTTTGCCCAATTGTTTTTGTCCTATAGTGAGGTAATAGTGCCTCAGCGACTGCGATAAAGGCTCGGAGTTAGACGTTGTCTGGAATAGTTTTTTTCCGATTGCACCCAAATATGGCAGTGAACTGATATTGATTGCGAAGTGCTTTCTGTCCGATTGGTTGTAACCAAACTGAGTAATTGCCAAATAATCTGAGTTCTGACCCAACCATTCGAGTTGTGATCCCGATTTGCGCCCAGCAGACAAGTTGATGGCCTTTTGCTTTCGAAGCCATCTCTGGACCCAAATTCGAAACTTTCTACGAATTCCCGTGTCTTGAAGCAAAGGTATCGCTTGGCTTGACTGACCTCCCCGCCCTTGTCCTCCTCTAGCTCCTCTTCGAGCACCTTGTCCACCCCTACTCGGTCCACCACGACCTGCTTGACTTGATACCACTGACTGACCTTGGCCTGACTGACCTCCCCGCCCTTGTCCTCCCGTACCTCCTCTTGTAGCACCTTGTCCACCACTACTCCTTCCACCACGACCTGCTCGACCTGACATTTTGCTGCTTTTGTCTCTATTTGTTCTATACTTTGTGTCAATTGTTTACTCTCTTATGCTTTTGTCAATCTGTCTGTACGTCTGTTCACTATTGTCGTCAAAGTTTTGAAAATTTAAAAATATGTCAGTCATTGTTGTCAATGCACTTAATACTAGTGCATAGGGTAAGTAATAGGCCTTGGGTCGCCGAAAACAAAGGCACAGGCAGTACTTAAAGTTTGTTATCAGCAAGCATAATTTTCAGCGCTTTATACTTGCTGTTCAATGGTTAAATTGTCTCCGATTATATACGAGAGTTGTCCGTCTCATTCGTGCAATACTTAGCACTGAAAACAATTAACACATAAATTGATGTTTAGCTAAAATAAAAATAAAATATAAATATTTGTTTCGAAACTGATTTTAATTCAAATGAAACATATTTTGTGCGAATCTATACAGAAATGAGTGAAACAAATCCGTATCGACTATTTTGTTTGTGGTTTGTGTTTCTGATTCTGATATTTCGATTTCGCACTGGTTTTCGATTTCTTCTTCTCCTTCTTCCTAACTGTGCTCACTCTCTGCCATCCGCCGCCATCTGATTCACTTGCATTGGCTGCAGGCGACCCAGCAGTGGCCCTACTCTCTGCCTGTTCTGCCCCCACCTCAACCACTCTCCCGGATGGATCCAAGGTGACCGGCATCTTTCTGCTGTACTCATAGTACCGGGTCACATACTGAGCGATCTCCTGATTGTTCTTTTTGTAGACCCAACCGTCCACTCCATACCTGCGATTCAGTTGACTGAAGTCTTGGAACGAATCGTTGGGCTCTTTAAGCCACTCGTATTCCGGGAATTGGTGCCAATCCTCACTCAGCAAGGATAGCAGCTCAAGGAGGAAGAACTCCCAATCAAAAAGTTCTGAGAGTCGGAAACACAAAAAACACTAGAAATAGTCGTTCCCTTTAATACAGATTTGTTTCATTCATTTCTGTATAGATTCGCAACAAAAATGTTTTCTTTGAATTAAAATCAGTTTCGAAACAAATATTTATATTTTATTATTATTTTAACTAAACATCAATTTATGTGTTAATTGTTTTCAGTCCTAAGTATTGCACGAATGAGACGGACAACTCTCGTATATAATCGGAGACAATTGAACCATTGAATGCCAATTGTATTGATTGTCATTTTTCTATTGCATTGCTCTGCTATGCCATTGACAACAATCAGAATTGAATTTAAAACTAATAGAACTCTTATTATAGCTCTGAATACTGAATACTCGCTTATGTTTGAGAACCTGTCTGTCTGTCTGTTAAACATTTGTTGTAAAGGGTTTCAAAAAATTTGAAAATTATTTCGAATTATTTTAAAAACTGTTAATCATTATTGTGATTGTGTAGTCCGGGTAAAGCAGTGTTAAGACTACAGTTATGAATACCAATTGACCTAATTATGATTTAATGGCTATTTATAGTTAAATAATAATTCATGTATACCTGGGTTATTCAAAATATTAAACAGTTTGTATATACAGCGAAAAATTCACATATCTTTTAGGGTTTTCGATATCAGACACAATACAAACTACCTGTGCCAAAATGTTTTTGTGATTCAAGACATACGACTTACACTATGCACTAATATTAAGTGCATTGACAACAATGATTGACATATTTTTCAATTTTAAAAACTTTGACAACAATAGGGAACAGACGGACAGATAGATTCACAAAAGCATAAGAGAGTAAACAAAGTATAAAATAAATAGAAACAAAATCAGCAAAATGTCAGGTCGATCAGCAAAGGCATCCAGTCAAGGAGGACAAGTAGCAAGTACGTCAAGTCAAGGAAGACACGGACAGAGTACATCACGTCAAACAGGTCCGGGAGGTCCACCAGGTCAAGCAGGTAGTGCGTCCGTTCTCCTTCTTCAAGAGAAAGGAATTCGTAGGAAGTTTCGGATATATGTCGAGCGATGGCTGAAAGCAAAGCGCAATACCATCCTATTGACAGTCGCGTACAGAACTGGAGCACAACTCAATTGGTTAGGTCAAAATTCAGATTATTTGAAACCCCATTATCATGGCAGGCTGTACAAGAAGAACAGGGAAACATTCCGAATCAATATCAGTTCTCTGGCATATTTTGGTGAATCCGGAACTCTGTTCCAGTCATCGACAGACCAGACGCAGTCATTACTGGAATATTTTCTGAATATAGCTCAGAAACAATTGGGCAGACATTTGGTGGTCAAAAGGAATGGCAATATTAGTGCTTTCAATATCCAGATGAAGCCATCCACAACCACAACGCCAGCCACAACCACAAGGCCAGCCAAAGCCCCAACTCCAGCCACAGCCACAACTGGGTACGAGTACTCAATCGATAAGAACAACATTTTTTCCATTTGTTCTGTTTATCCGGTGCTCAGAGACGAAGAAGAAGACCGGAAACAAATTTTTCGGCTGACTCTAGGAATGGCTTTCATCAAAGATGGATTTTACCCGATGTCTGGAGCGCACTGACACTATTACAGGTACAGTCAATATGGTTTCAAAGGAGTCGATCCCAACGCATGGGGAAATACAATGTTTGAGTTGACTGAGTCACGACTGGAAAAGCTCTGCAAACAGGACAAACCAAAGCTGGGCACACCTCGATTTGCACTGTATGTCTGCGCCGGAGCCAAACTCTATGTGTTCGACGATTACAGAACCCCGACGTATAAAAATGCCCAGGATCAGGGTCATCACAACCGTAGTCTTGTACAACAGGGAGGGGTTGTGGTCTGTGAGGCTGATCTCAAATTCAAGATCCCGGCGGAAGGCTATCCAAAACGGACATTGGAAGAAGCACTCATGGGATTATTTAGTGGAAAGAGTGCAGAAGCGGCCAAGGATATAAAGAATCCGGTTATATTTTTGGGCGCAAACGAATCGGATCACAACTCGATTGCTTGGGATCTGGATGTCAGTTCCGAAGCCATTGTATCCCGACCTATACTCCAAGTACCTCAAGGCGGGTATATTATGGCCATTGAGGACTGGGATGACGGCATGAAAGAGATCTGGCGCCGGCATAGATACGAACGGCTATTCGAGTCCAACATCACTGTGTCAAGGCTACCATCCGGACAAACTGATTATAGTGACTACGACTTTGTAGTGCCCCAGGATTTCGATATGATTGAGAAAATATTGGGCACTCAAACGGAACGGCCGTTCACGACGAATGTGAGCCGAATGGGCCTCCACTATGACGGTGAGGTAGCGATGCCTCTAAAGCCCAAAGAATTCAATATCATTCGATACGACGACAGTTCAGTATACGGAGTGAGACCTCCAATGCCTCCTATGATGCCTCCGATTCTGGTAAAGGAAAAAAAGAGAAAAAGTCGGAAAAAAAGCAAAAAAATCAAAAAACGAGAAAAAGGAAAAACAGAAGAAAAGTTATATTATTTGCCGAACAGAGACTTTCAATACAAAGGAAGGACTTTGATGTTCAATACTCTGGATGGGTATGAAGAGCATTACGAATCAATAGACGGGTATAGATTCACTGACGACGTATTGTTAGTGTCTCATACCGATCAGGGTAAGAAGTACCAGGATGTCTTCGAATTGAGCGAGGATTGGCACAGCTACCTGGAACACGTGTGGGTTAAAGTACCCGACGATTCGGTCCAACGCGCCAGTGAACTGGATCGCAGGTATGGAGTGGACGGTTGGGTCTATAAGAAGACGGACCAGGAGTTCGCTTGGTATATGACCAAGTTCTATGAGTACAGCCAAAAGATCGAGGTCGACCCAGTGACCGGGAAAATAATTGAGGAGGTGCCAGAACAGGTCCCGACTGGGAGTGGACGTCGAAAACGGAGTCGATCTCCAAGTTCTGAAAGTACGACAAGTGAGTCCAGTTCCGAAAGTACGGACAGTTCCAGTTCTGGAAGTACGGACAGTTCCAGTTCTGGAAGTACGGACAGTGGGTCCAGTTCTTCTTCCAGATCGAGTGAGAAAAGGAAGCCAAGGAAGCCAAGGAAGAAGAGTACCAGGACCAAGAGACCAAAGACGAAGAAGTCCAAAACAAAGCGTGATTCCAGTCGGGAGAGACGGAAACCCAAAAAGCACTCGAAATAGTCGTTACCTTCGATACAGATTTGTTGCATTCATTTCTGTATAGATTCGCAACAAAAATGTTTTCTTTGCATTAAAATCAGTTTCGAAACAAATATTTATATTTTATTATTATTTTAACTAAACATCAATTTATGTGTCAATTGTTTTCAGTCCAAAGTATTGCACTAATGAGACGGACGGCTCTCGTGGATAATCGGAGACACTTTTACCATTGAATGCCAATTGTATTGATACTCACTTTTCTATTGCATTGCTCTGCTATGCCATTGACAACAATCAGAATTGAATTTAAAACTTATAGAACTCTTATTATAGCTATGAATACTGAACACTCGCTTATGTTTGAGAACCTGTCTGTCTGTCTGCTAAACATTTGTTGTAAAGGGTTTCAAAAAATTTGAAAATTATTTCGAATTATTTTAAAAACTGTTAATCATTGTTGTGATTGTGTAGTCCGGGTAAAGCAGTGTTAAGACTACACTTATGTTAACCAATTGACCCAATTTTGATTTAATGGCTATTTATAGTTAAATAATAATTCATTCATACCTGGGTTATTCAAAATATTAAATAGTTTGTATATACAGCGAAAAATTAACATATCTTTTAGGGTTTTCGATATTAGACACAAATTGTGTCACACAATACAAACTACCTGTGCCAAAATGTTTTTGTGATTCAAGACATACGACTTACACTATGCACTACATGAGTCTGTAGTATTGAGTGCATTGACAACAATGATTGGCATATTTTTAAATTTTAAAAACTTTGATAACAATAGGGAACAGACGGACAGAAAGATTAACAAAAGTAAAAGAGAGTAAACAGAGCTAAGGATTGACACAAAGTATAGAACAAATAGAAACAAAAGCAGCAAAATGTCAGGTCAACCAGCACAGGTATCCAGTCAAGGAGGACAAATAGCAAGTACATCAAGTCAAGTAGGTCCGGGAGGTCAATCAGGCCAAGCAGGTCCTAAGCCCTGCCTTCTTTTTCCAGAGCAGGGAATTCGTAGGATGTTTCTAATCTGGGTCCACAGATGGGAGCAGAGGAATAGAAAGGTCATCAATTTGAAGGCCGGCAACATAGGGAGTCACAATCGGTCACAACTCAGTTGGTCGGCTCAGAACTCAGATTATTTGGGATGTATTTCAATTAGTGCCTTCCAACGGAGCAGAAAAAAGTTCCGGATCAATATCAGTTCTCTGGCATACTTGGGCGGATTTGGACAACTGTTCCAGTCGACAGACTCCGTCCAGTTGGAGCAGGACGTACAAACATATTTCCTGACTATAGCCCAGAAACAGTTGGGCAGACATTTGGTGGTCCAGAGGAATGGCAATATTAGTGCGATTAATGCCCTGGTCAAGCAAAACACAGACACAAAGAAGGACGAGTACGCTATTGATGGGGACTGTAGTTATTCTCTGACCTCTGTCTATCCGGTGCTCAGAGAGCAAGGAGACAGCAAAGGGAGACTAATGTTTGCGCTGACTCTAGGAATGGCTTTCATCGACGACGGAAGACATCAGAAGACTGGAGCGCACCGATTCTACTACAGGTGCTGCAAATATGGCTACCGCGGAGTGAATCCCAACGCAGCGGGAAATACAATGTTTGAGTTGACTGAGCCACGACTGGAACAGCTCATTGCGAACAACCCACCCCTGTCCACCCCACGATTCGCACTTTATGTCTGCGCCGGAGCCAAACTATGTGTGTTCGACGATTACAGAACACAGCTTTGCAGAAATGACCCGCAAGAGGGTCATCACAACCGAAGTCTTGTACAACAGGGAGGGCTTGTCGTCTGTGAGGGTGAGCTCGAATTGAAAGTCCCGACCTATGAGTACTATGAAAGAAAGACCCTGGAACAATCGATTGGTTTAAAATTGTTGAGCGGACAGAGAGCAGATAAGGTCAAGAAGTTTGCGAATCCGGTTATATTTTTGGGCGCAAACGAATCGGACCACAACTCGATTGCTTGGGAACTGAGCGTCCAGAGCCAACCCAGACTAAACAAATCGCCCGCCCGTGTACTCCAAATACCTGAGGGCGGGTATATTGTGGCCATTGAGGACTGGGATGACGGCATCGATGAGATCTGGTGTCGACATAAATACGAACGACTGTTCGAGTCCAACATCGATGTGCCGGTGCCCCCAAAAGGACAGCCAAGTTACAGTCAATGCCCCTATGAAAAGCCCGATAAGGGCATGATTCGCAAAATATTAGGTGCGGGTCAGGAGGAACGGGAGTTCGAGGCGGATGTGATTGATCAGTGCGGCCAGTATGAAGGCCAGGAAGAGCCGCCTCTAAAGCCCATAGAATTCAATATCAATCGAATGGTCGAGAGTTCAAGAATAGTTTGCTCAGAGAAACCTCCAGTGCCTCCTCTGATGCCTCCGATTCGGGTACAGGAAGAAAAAAAGGGCAAAAAAGGAAAAAATGGGAAAAAAGGAAAAAATGGGGGAAAAGGAAAAAATGGGGGAAAAGGGGGGGAAAAAGTGAAAAACAATTTATATTATTTGCCGAACAGAGAGATTGTATGCGACGGAAGGACATTGAGGTTCGATAATCTGGATCATTATGAAAATCATTACGACTCAGTCGGGTACAAATTCATGGACGACATAGTGTTCGTGCCTCGTTTCGACCAGGGTAATGATTACTGGGATGTTTTCGAATTGAGTGATGATTGGCACAAATACCGCGAACACGAATGGGTCAAATGCCACAACTATTCCGCCCAAAACAAGACTGATCTGAATCGCAGGTATGGAGTGGACGGTTGGGTCTATGAGAAGGGACAGCAATTCGCTCATTATTTAACCAAGTTCTATGAGTACAGCCGAAAGATCCAGGTCAAGCTCGACCAACCGACCGGCAGAATGGTTGAGGTGAAGCCAGCACAGGCACCGACTGGGAGTGGAGCTCAGAAACGAAGTCCATCTCCAAGTGCTGCGACAAAGAAACGAAAGCATACGGACCATCTGTCCGATCTTTCTGATATATCCAGTGGCTCAGATTTAGGCGGCACAGGGAGTGATGAACAGCATTCAGACGGTAAGCCCAAACATTATTCTTCGAAATCGAGTGACAACGAGTCAAATGGCTCTAAAAAGAAGCAAAAAATCTCAGGTAGGAGTAGGAGCACAAAAAGGAAGACTAGGAGCTCAAGGAGCAAGAGTAGCAGCTCAAGGAGCAAGGGTAGGAAGAAGTCCAATTCAAGAAGTCCAAATCGGTCAGGTAGGAAGAATGTGCGCACAAGGAGGAGGAGGAGGAGTGGAAACACAAGAAGAAGAAGCACAGGGAGGAAGAGGTCTAAATCGAAAAGCAGTTCTTCCTCTGGGAGTCGGCCACCGAAATAGTCGTTGCCTTCGATACACATGTGTTTCACTCATTTCTGTATAGATTCGCACAAAATATGTTTCATTTGAATTAAAATCAGTTTCGAAACAAATATTTATATTTTATTTTTATTTAAACTAAACATCAATTTATGTGTTAATTGTTTTCAGTCCGAAGTATTGCATAAATGAACCGGGGTAACTTCTATTGGATAATCTGAAACAATTTGATCTGAAATTAAAATTGTTGTCAATGGCATAGCAGAGCAATGCAATAGAAAAGTGACAATCAATACAATTGGCATTCAATGGTAATATGGTATCCGATTATACACGAGAATTGTCCGACTCATTCGTGCAATACTTTTGTCTAAAAAATTGACACATAAATCGATGTTTAGTTAAAATAATAATAAAATATAAATATTTGTTTCGAAACTAATTTTAATTCAAATGAAACATATTTTGTGCGAATCTATACAGATATGAGTGAAACAAATCTGTATCGAAGGCAACGACTATTTCGAGTGCTCGGATTCAATGTGCCCACGTCTTCGAATGTGGGGCGGGTCAAACCCCCCACGCGTGGATCCGACCCCGAAATGGATGGGCAAAGACCCCCAAATCGGGCCAATTGGACACAATCTCCTCCGGCCGAGACCTCTCGGCACGCGCAGGGTATGCTCTCCATACCCACCTTTCATTCATTTATTCATTCATTCATTTACTTATTTTTATTCCATTTTATACTATTTTTATTTATACTTACCCTCTTTTACACACCCCCACACACACCACACCCACTACTTATTCATTCATTCATTTATTACAAAATACAACTCATTCATATCCACCCACAACTCCCCACTACACACCCACAATCCACCTCAATCACAGCACACATCCCAATTCATTCACAATCACCCCCTTACACATACACACTGCACTCACCCAATACTCTCCACACGCCCCCAGTTCATACTCACCACACCCACCCTCAACTCAGGCACACACATACACACACACTACACACGTGTTTTTGTCGGGCGGGTCATTGAACCCGGAGTCGGTGACCCGCAATAACCTGATCCGAATTATACTCTCCGGTGATATTGAAACTAACCCAGGCCCTCCCAAACCCAAACCCCCCTTTACCATTCTTCAGCTCAATGTTAATGGAATCAGAGCCAAACTACCCGAATTAATAACCCTTACCCAATCCCGCCCCCTACATATAATAGCCATCCAAGAGTCGAAACTTTCCCCCTCCATACCTCTCCCCAAAATCCCTAATTACTCTGCTCTTCGCCTTGACCGCCCCCAAGGACGTGGAGGCGGCCTTCTAATCTATTTCCACTCCTCAGTTCCACACTCTCCAATAAATCACCCCCAACTCCCATACCCCGCACAAGTACTCGCAGCTCATTTCTTTATTCATAATAAAAAATACTCACTAATAATTTATAACTATGTTAGAAAAATCAGATTTAGGCGCTCATAAAGCCTTTGATTTAATAAACGAAACGAAAAATCGATTAATAAATAATGAAAAAGCTCTGAATAAACTCGAAAGTTCGCTCAACAAAAATCCGGATTTAGCAGGTAACAGGATTGCTAGTAATAGAAGATTTGTTTTCTATCTTGGTGATTTTCTATCCATGAATAGTATTCATGGCTTCCTTCGGCACCATTTTTGGTATAGGTCGCGAGCAAAAAGTCGAGGGGGGGGGGGTCTAGCAGTTCCTCAAAACACAGGGGGGGTATTTCGACAAATCTCAAACTCAGGGGGGGGTATTTGTTCTATACCCCCCTTGCATATTTTTGCATTATTCTGCACTATATCTTCATTAGTATTCATGGATAGAAAATCATCAAGATAGAAAAACAAATTTTCAAGGGCTGTCCTAAAGTTTGATTGTTTCAAAAAATATTTATATTTAGAACTTCTAAATGAAGAAAAATCTGATTTATTCAAAACGAATACAAAATATTGTCCGGTCGTTTCTGTCGATGCAGAAAGGTCATTCAGCACCTTAAGAAGAATTTTATTAGAAAAAACTAATATCACCAGTGAACATATAAGAGAATTTATTGTAATTAATTTTAATGCAAAAATTTTCAATAATCAATAATTGCATCGAATAGACGCCTCGAGTGAGTGATTCATACAATTAATACAATTATTGTTTGAATTTATGTCTTATTTATTGGTATTCATAGAAACAAAGCTCAGATACGAAGCAATCGATAACTTCATAGACTTGTCTTCACTGGAAGAGCTCAACCTATCGGACAACCAATTGGACGACTGGTCCTGCGATAAAATGGGCCGAATGTTCAGGAACTCCAAGATATCAGCTCTGGATGTGTCGAACAATCCTCTGATAAGTCACAGAGGAATCGAAACATTGCATAGAATCAGGTCTTTGAGGACATTGAAGATCAGTGGAACCGGAGCTGCAAAGTATCCGTTCCTCGACCTACTAGTGCTTTGCTTTAATGATTTGGTGCCCGACTGTCAGATCATTGCATGAATTTCTTCCAACAGTTTCAGTAAATTGTATTCAAATTCTCTTTATTTAAAGATTTCCTCAAAAAATCTTAATTTATGTAAAAATAGTTATTATTTAAACAATTGATTCGAAGAATAAATAAATAAAAACAAATCAAAAGTTTTCATAACTTCTGTAAAAATGTCAAACTTTTCCGGAATTTACGGAATTTTCCATAAACTTTGGCGTTAGTGTCGAGTCAAACGTTGCACTTATATTGACTTCCTGTACCCCTAACCGCATAAACTCGAATTAAGTGCCGGAAATTACAAAAACTATCCGTCTCTAAGGGTGTGCCTGAATGTGTCGGCGCATTTTTATTTCTTAAGACAGTATTCGGTTTACCGGTCGATCAATATAATTGAGATAAACGTTATTATACGCAAACTTACACTAAGAACTAGTAAGGCCTAGTACAGACCAGGAATCAATTGTAGAATTGGAATTCTCAGCCATTCATTTAAAAGTATGTTTTTGAAAATCGAGTATATTCTTTGATTTGAACTTTTTATATATACCGGGTAAATATGGACCGGAAATGGAAGAGCTCGAGCCTTTACAAAGTGAATGACTCACTTGATATTCTGGTGCAAAGTATGTTCTCTCTGAGAGGGGAAGAGATGTGTTGGGTATAGTCAGACAGCACTGAATGTATGAGTGATGGGTTGAAGGGAAGCAATGACTGCATTGTTCGCACGTGTGTTGTGAACGCACTGTCAGTGATGTAAGCGTTTGAATATTGAATACGTTTTCTAAAGTAATAAAGCATTGAATGCGTGAATGCGTCGACTCTTTTGCGCCATTTTAGAGGCAATACCAGTCGAGTATAACCTGAGTTCAAGCGATCTGTTTAGCCATTGATTACACGATCTCTTCATTCGTTTGATTCAATTGTTTGTAAATTTGTTTAAACTCTCGGTTCAATTGAGACACACATAGAAGTGAAGGCCTTTTGAATTGATCTGACGTAAGGACACAAAGCAAAGACAAAGCGTATGTCTTCGGGTGGTATTCAAAACCTCAAAACATTTGGTCAGTCTTTACGACATTTCATACCATTCTTATCGACATTTGATTGAATTTAAGCTCATTTTAGAGACAAAGCAAACAAACGGTTGTCTCGTATTGTATACGATATGACTAATAGTCTGTTCTCTCTTCTGTGCGACCCATAGATCCGTTCGCCGATGCGATTAAAGCCGATGACAGTGGTGTTCAGGACGGGTTGATTCACATCCGCATCCAACAGAGGAACGGCAGGAAAACATTGACTACTGTTCAGGGAATATCTGACAATTACGACAAGAAGAAGATCGTTAAGGCATGCAAGAAGGTATGCACCCGTTCCCCATCCATTCCCCATCCATTGCACACCCTTTCCGTTCTGAACCCGATTACAATCCCAGTCACGTGTCTTAACACAACTTTAATTCTTGTCAAATGTGATCAGGAGTTCGCGTGTAACGGGACAGTAGTAGAGCACCCGGAGTATGGCGAAGTGATCCAACTACAGGGCGATCAGCGCAACAACATTTGCCAATTCCTGACTAAAGTGCAAATCGCAAAACCAGAACAACTGAAAGTTCACGGCTTCTGAACACCATTTGCTACAAGACGTCTGTCGGCTCAGAATCAGCCAATCATTGGTCAGATTCAGCCCTTATTTCAAAAATCGATTATTTCTTAAAACATAAATATTTTCTGAATTAATACATAAAATATTGAAAACATTTTTATCACAAAATATATACAAATAATAACAAAATGTAATCGTTTTTCACTATAAATATGAATAATATTTCGATATTTTAACCGAAATTATTGATCGATTGCATAATTGAATTGAAAAAAGTGTTAAAATATATCGAAATATTGATTATTAATGGCTTTTAGTGTTTGTTATAATAGGTTTTTGGTATTAAAATTTCGATACTTATTATTATATAATAAATATTTAAATTTAAAGTCAATTTACAAACATTTTAATTGATTTTTGTTTAATTAGGATTTAATAAAATGTTTTGTGAAAATAATTTTTAATTTAAACTCAAATTTATACTAAACTACAAAATATGAAAATTAAATATAATTTTTGTTATATTTAGTGTTTCTCTCGATTTAAACATTGTCTTAGACTTGATATTCAAGGGCTGAACAGTTTAACAGTTTTTGTATTTAATATTTTTCTCTATTATTCATAAATAATTACTTTACGAATGTTTTTGTTTTATTTGGTATTTGTGTTTAAAAATCCTTTTAAAGACATTTCACAAATAAATTATTCCAAATGACCTGAACTTCTGTTTATATCTATTTCTCAAATCATTTCTAATACTGTATTCAAGTATTCAATTGATTTCAAAGTTTTTTTTTAATTTTTTTATTAGACTTCAATACATATTTAAATATTAAAAACAATATTAAAGAGACGTTTCGTGTCATTGGATTCGATAATGTTTTGATAAAATTGAAAAATAAAGTAAAACATAATTTAAGAAAGTTTTAATAATTTATAATTAATTGGGAACTGATTTGTCGTAAGACAACTCGTCGTTAATTATAAGTTAATACAAATATTGATAACATTTAAAAATAGGAATAAATATAATATAATTTAATATATGAATCAATTGATCGATAATATAGTAGAAGTGCGCTATGGGTCACATAATCTTCTTTTTAGTGGCCGTATACCTCTCCATATAGGCCTCGTATGCCGGCAAGTGGTGTAAGTCCTTCAGCTCAAAGAGGTTGCCGTCGACTGCCAACAGAGATATCTGTGAGTCCTTCAGAATGCGCTCACTTATGGCCGACAGTTGTAAACAGTTCTCATCTAATCTCAAGACTTTGAGTTTCGGACAGTCGGCTACGGATTCGGATATAACTGATATCTGGTTCTGATTCAGATTCAGTTCCGATACATACAAGTGCTTCACTCCGTCCGGTATTTCTGTGATCTTATTGTGAGATAAGTCTAAGAAATCCAAATGTTTTAGGTTTGAGAATACGGTCGGGAATGCCGTCAACTCATTGGCCGACAACTGAACCGAACGTAAGTTCGAGAGTTTGGCCAATGATTGCGGCAATTGTTTGATAGCATTCTTGTTGAGTACCAGGACTTCCAGTTTGGCCAACGATGACAACTCCTGTGGCAACGAAACCAATCGGTTGTTATTAAGGGTTAAACTCTTGAGTTGTTGGAAGTGTCCGATCAGTGGAGGAATAGATCGCAACTTATTGTAGGAGAGGTCTAGAGTTCGCAGGTTTGGACTCAATTTCGTCAAATCGTTTGGGAATTCATTTAAATTGCTTTTCGATAACTGGAAAACACCCGTCCGTTCGGCGTTCGCCATATGTGACTTCAGACTCGCACTGTTGCCCATCCCTGACCACCACCTCTGACCTCAATCGGCAGATCTGATTATTGGCTGATTTAATGGCTTAACGATTAGTCGATTATTACAAATGAGTACAAGAATTGAGTCAACAGTTAATTGAACGATAAGTTCGTTAATAACGTCTGATTTAATGCTTTTATTGAATCAATAAATACATTGAAAGTATAGCCAAACCAACGAATATAACGAAACGTTTTTTATGTTTGAAACCTATTTCTGATAAATATTGTGAAAAAAGATAAATCAAAACAAAATATTTGTTTTAACTCTCATTTGGTTTGCATTTCATTTAATTAACTTTAAAACAAATAGTTTTTGTCTTTCGCTTAATCTTTAACTCGATTTTGCAAATCATATAATCCGAGTCAATCAGTCAGCCCTATGGGTCGCTGGGATTTCCTGAAGCGCCCCGAATGGGGGTTCCCCGAGAGCACCACTGGGCCATCAGCGCCCCGACCGCCCACTCCGGGCCAACACTTCCCTTTGGGCACTCATATCCCTGACTGGAGGATATATAAAGTGGAAGACGTGCCACACCTGCTGGAGGTCCAGAAGAAGTTGGCCGCGCGTGGACTCAAAGACCCCTGGCTTAGGTCTGACCCCTATTTACGTTCATTTGTTTGCATTTGAATTCATGTAAGGCCTCAACCATAGGAACGAAGTCTGGCGCTACGACCAGAAGCTCTTCGGCACTAAGGCTTGGCGCATATGGGGGTTGATGGCACCCGGGATACTATATGGGTTGGCCTTCTTTGCAGTGGTTGTCGTCTGCGAAGAGACTATTCTGAAGACGAAAGACGATCACAAATCACACCATTGAGTGATTGTTTGACACTTTTGTTGCATTTTTAGTGAACTTTAGTTCAAATTATTGTTAGAATTGTATAGAAATTAATGATTAAATTAATGCAAACTTTTTAGTAATCAATAAAACTATTAATTCAGTCAAACCTTCTATTGATTGCAATTTCAAAGAAATTTTTGATTCAATAAAATTAAACTTTAATTAAAGAAAATCAAAAAATAATATAAATTTTTATTATTTCGTCAAATATATTAAATATCCGATTAATACAATTGATATAACAATTAGTATTAATTTTATAGAAAATTATTAAATATTTTAAATTATAATAAGAGAGGGTTTGTCTCAAACTTAAGGAAAGACTATTATATCAGAAACAAAGTTCTCAATGAATATCGTATCAAAATTCGTTTGAAATCATTTCATAAGTTGGAGAAAATCCTCTCTTTTTATAATCTAATCACTAATTGATTGATTGAATGCCTGAAATGAGCTGCCATTCCATACATAACACATAACAACCGAAACCAAAGACCGAAAACTATAAAATGAAAACAAAATATACTCTAAACTGAAATAATAATAATAATAGTCAGTCAACGGATAAAAAGTGTCGGAGCTTATGCTCTTGTGCTCTAAATTCAGACCTCCGGACCATTTAATCCGTACGTAATAATCACTTAATACTGAATACAACTAAAAATCAGACAATTTTTTATTTGACTTCAATTTTTGATTCGTTCGACTCTTCGGCAGAAATTATTTTAAAGATCGCGTCCTTTAGGAGCCGATAGCGCACTACCACTTGCGTCAAGTGTTCCTTTTCCTCTCTGTCCAGAATTTTAAGAAAGTTGTTGAGTTCGGGCACTTCGAACGCATCCCAAGCGATATCTCCCGTGTCGTTCTCCTGGAGCACAATCTGCTTCTGCTCCGGGTCGTCATCACATTCTAATTGGATAAGTAATGGCTTTTCCTGATCGCCAATCCGTTTAAGTACAGTCAGATCAGTCACCGGGTCTTTGGAGCTGAGATAAAGTGCAAACTTCTGGGGGTTATCGACGACTTTAAACTTCTTAAGCATAGCTTTGATCACATGAAGACTAGTGCTGTCACTCGTGATGTGTATGTTCTTCACTGTGTCTCTGGGCATATAAAAACTGGTAAGTGTTCGGCGACGGGCCGTTCCATTCGACTCTTCCTCGTTTATGATGTCGTATATAGAAGGCGGGCGTCGGCCAGATATGACATTAATGGGTCGGCTCAGGTTGAGGTGAACGCGCAAAAAGCCTCTGAAGATCTGCTTTTGTTCATCGATTAAAGTGATTCCGAGACCCGAACCCTTTGTTCGACGCTTTTCGTTATATTTGGCTATTTTTGAATGCAATGACTCAGAGAATAGCGGAGAAGACGGACGAGAGAGCTCTCGGACTAAATACGGCGCTTCACTGACGCCCTGGCAGTCGATTCGTACTAACGCTCGACATCTGGAGTGACAAATGTATCTGCATTTAGAGCACTGGACGTATTTGACGTATGGAGTGCTCGACAACGCCTTCGACTCATTATTCGGGTTATTGTTGGCCACCGATGACCACAAGAATTCTCCGCAACTGTCGCACCAGTTGTCGGCAAACATTTGGATTTGCTATCAATTAATTGTTTTAATCATTAAATAAAAGCCAAACAAATGAATCGCAATTCTGAACAGTATTTCAATTCAATAATTAGGCTATAATTCGGCGCAATTTTATTTGGTCTGCGATTTAATATTGTATTCCTTAAAGAAATTGAAGACAATTGCAGTTCACTATAATAGGTATTGACATGACTTCACAGTCAAGAGGTTCTGTCGATCGCAACTCATTTGATTTGATTATAAGAATTGATGCGATATTTCATTGAATGCAAGAATTCGTTTGAATTACTGCTAATATTTATCGAATCTATTCATTCGTTAATACTTTTTACTCTAATATTAATGAATAATTATTTTCACTGAAAAGCTGATAAAAACAAAATTTCAAGAATTGCTCAAGCAAACAGACCCGGACAATCAGAGACAGCTTAATTCGCTAAGTTGTCAGTGAATTTCATTATTGCAGTAGTAGTGCATTCCTAAGACCAGTAATGCTTAGGAATTGATATTTGGGCTCAGATTCGCATTAGATTTATATATGAGTCGCGAAAACAAGTATTCAAATGAATCGATTTGTTCGGTCATAAATAAAAGCAACCTGGGGTCAGATTAGTGAGCATTGATCAGTCCATCCCATTCCTGCACAGGTATTCTCAATACTATTTTCAAATCTATTATTGATTGTTTGAATTATAAGGCAATCGAAGCTGATTTCCATTGAATCAAACAGTCATTCAGTCAATGCCTTGAATTGTCAGCGAATGCGAGGAAAGGCGTAATTCCTGTGCAAACAGTATTACTGGCCGTAAGGGTATAACTGTTTCTTAATTCTAAACTAAGCCTATTATAGCCTTTCCTTCCCTTTGATTAACGGATTATTAATTTGTGAGCAAATTATGATTTGATTGAAGACAAGTGACTTCAGAAGTCATGGCATACCTGGAAGTCATGTCCGGTTCCGCTCTCTTTGTGGTCGATCTCAACGATTCCGAAATTCGCTAATTCTATGAATTCTATTGATTTAGCGGTTGGTATAAGTGTGCCATTGAGTAGTCGGGCCACCGGTTTGTCACTCGTGTCGTACAGTGGTTTGGGTGGTCGGGTGAGGGACTGGCTGTTGGGTTCGGTGGACAGGGCTTGGGGTTGTTTACTGCTATTGCGTCTGCGGAACCGATTGGTGGACAGGAAGTTCTGGAATATATTGGTTGGACTGAAATCGTTAATCCATTGCAAAGAATTCATTATTGTTTGACTCAATTGTCTTAAGTCGGAACCGATGGCAGACGTCGGCGACGAAGAACTGGAAGAAGGCTCGGCTCCGGACGGGTCGGCACTGGCTTTAGACGGACTCTGATTGTCGGACTCATCGTTTGTACCACTGGTTGAAGACATTGATGACATTTGTGCTCTGAATATGTTTTTATTGCTTTTGAATCCAAACTAAAGAATAATTATATGAATTGAAAAAAAAAGAGAATTTAATATAAAATAGATTTAAATAAATAATAATTAATTACAATATTTGAGACAATATTTATATTAATATTATTTTAATATTATTTAATATTTACATAAAGTGTTGCAACGAATGTATAAACAGCTGTCGTTTCACTCGAAAAACACTTTAAAGTTTAAACTCTTTAAAGCAAAACATTTTTTTATATATTATTCTTATTCTACTCTAAAGTGTATTCAGTTTTCATATGAATTGCTTTTCACTACAAATATAATCAAAAGGTTGAGAGATATGAATAAAATCCTAAAAAATCAAAATCAAAAACATTTTTAATATTTTGAAAATAAGTGCGAATTAATTGAAAACAAAAATAAAAACAATGTGTTGTCTATAGAGTACATATATTTTTCTAATCAAATCATAGATCGCGTAATCATTGGCTAACATTAACATAGTTCAGATTTCACATTTTTCGCATCCCAATACTTTTTAGGCCAAAATATTAGCTTGCACCCAATTTAGAATATTATATAAAGTGCCCGGCTTATGTTGAGTAATTATATATATGCACTTACTGTATTTAAAGTTTCTGCTAATAAATTAAATAAATATTCTTCAAGTTAACCAAGATACATTAGAATTTCTATAAGCAAAGGATATTTTACATAATTGAGCGTAATTCTGATGAGGATGATTTTATGAATCAGAAATTATGAAATATAGAGTTCAATTTAACCCTCAATCATTTATAACTAAATTCAAGTGTATAGTAATTTGAGCAAGATTGATTTTTGCTATATTCTAATTGATAAGTTTGAGCGCAATAATGATCAATGTCTGCAGTAATCGAAGCCAATAGTGTAGAGCCAATAGCGACGTATTTGGTGTTTGAACTAATGTAGGTCTTATACCGTTCCGTCTGTATGAAAGCGTTAGAGCAATACATTTGTAGATTAGAAGAGAACCCCTGCTTGACATTCAGCCATAGCATTCATATTCATTTGAATCACATTTTCATTCTGTGTTTTCCACAGAAACACAATTATTATTATTATTATAAGAAGTGAAACATTTATTTTCAAGCCTTTATTTTTCTATTGCTTTACTCGTATTTTAAAAACTTGTTTCAATTGTGTTCGCAATTAGATTAAGAGATTTCAAACTCAATTTGTTTCGCAAATAAAATCAAAATTAATATTAATATTTCGATTCGTAAACATATAAACAGTTTTTGCTTTTAATCGAAAGCTTTTGCAAAATATATTATAAAATACTATAAAATAATTGAATTATTTGGTTGTGATTACACTATAAGATATCATTCATATAATAATACAGTATATAATATAAAGTACACTACAGTATAGTATAGTACTGTATAGTATGTACTGTTGTATAGTCTGTACTGTACTCTACTCTACTCTACGTTCAATTTAATGACTCAAAAGTGGGACAATTTGTCGGTTCTCTCTGTACTAACAGTGCTTTTAAGCCGATTATAACTATTAGTGTAGTTATGTGTGAGTTGTGAACGAGAGTTAGACTGACTGTTAGAGTGCGAACGCATTGCACACAACACTGACTGCATAGCCATCACTGATCAGTCCATTCATTGATTCAAACAATTTGTTTCGCTTTTATTTCATTTGTTTTTCTCATTTCATTTACATTTGATTTCAATCTTCAATACAATTAATAATTTATATATAATTTGCAAACCATTTAACGCCTGTTCTCATTGATTGTATGCAATATTAAGACTCAAATCAAAAGACTTGTGAAATCATAAACACATTTAATACTAAAAGACATCAAATATTGGATCACTTTTTGGGTAAGTTTTGCAAAAAAAATGTTTTGTTTATAGATATGAAATATATGTGTATTTTGTTTGCAAATTGCAATCAATAAGATGTGAATGAATTGATTAGTCTTACGGTACGAACACTTCCTGATTATGATTATGACTGCTCTTATGTCTCCTTATTTACATTCTATGCATTGTATGCACTCTTCTCTGCTCTGCTCTCCTATGCTATGCTATGCTATGCCTTACTATACTGTATGTATGCCTACGCTATGGACAGACAGACAGAGAGTCTTTGCATAACTAATAAATATATCGATAATACCTGTGCTTTACTCCACTTAATCCTCATTTGCTTATTGTCTATAAGACTATACAGTAGTCTATAGAGTACTAGTAGTACAGTATATACACTATTATTGCAATTAAATTAATTTCTGTACAAAAATAGTATTCATTTGTTTACTGTTTATATCGATTCGTATAATAATTATTTAATAATTCATAACTCAATCCATACGTAAATCAATTGTTTTTCCCAATTATTGTCAATCAATTGATTTGTTTGAATTGATTGCTATTATAATAATGCAAATTAATTCAGTATTTCTCTGGAAATTACATTTAAAGTTCAATAATTTGTGTTCAAAATTAGTTAATAGGCTATGATTTCTGAGTGATATAAGAGTTAAACAAATCTAAAAATAAATTTCATGTTTGAGTTCAATAGATATTAAAAAAATAAGTTTTTTTAGTTTAGGTTTTTTAGTTTTGAGTTCAAAATTAAATGTTATCTTAATTAAGGTTAACAACACTTTATTGTCAGATATTTATTATTTTTCACTTTAAATATAGTTTTACTTTTCATTTATTTATATTCTTTTCATTTTTTTTCGTTTTTGTTTTTCCAATCAATTATTTATTTTAAAATTAATTGTCTTTTCACTCAATTTAGGAGAAAAGTTAACTTTTTTTTGTATAAATTTATTTATATTTAAATGTTTTTTATATAAAACTATTTTATTATACAATTAAATACAAAACATCCAAAATATTTGGCCGATATATATAGGAGTGCAAAAGTCAAAAGTAAAGGTGCACAGGGTGGTGCTCGTGCAATATCTGTGATACCTTTCCAGATTAAAAATTGGGTTATTTAGTAAATGATTTAAAATCAAATTTCAGTTCCGGTGAGTTTTGAATTCGAAGTCTCGTTTAAAACTCGAGCTTAAGTCCTATGGTTTGCAAATGCTAGCACTTATCGCCCTTACCCTTACCCTTACCCATACCTTAACCCATGTCCTGCACATTGCCAGTCAAATGCGAATGAATTCTGGTATTCAATAAAAATAAAACTTTCTATTAGTCCTAAATCTAAGCCATTATTGGAAATGCTATCAAATGAGTCAATGAATTCAAACTAAACTTTAATCGAATTCCAGTTTTTCTTGAAATGAAGCGAAAAAAATAATTTATTAAAACAACTTTCAGTGCAGTTAAGATGGACTCAAAAAATAGTTTTGTTTACATTAAAAGCAATCTTTAAAAAACTTATTTTTATATTGCATTTCGGTTTATGTGAGAAAAACTACTTTTTTCTGAATATTTTTAATTATTTTAGTGATGCGACCAATGAATGAAACAAAACCTGAATTTTATAAAAATGTTGAAAAATTTTCTTTACTATTAAATTCATTAACGTTTTATTCAATTAGTTTTTTGGTTAAGAATATATATCATATTTTTTTAATTATAATTTTTTACTATTTTTTGTTAGACTTATGTAAAGTTAATTAACTTTTTTTTCTCTTCTTATACTTTGAATACTAACTATTGTTTTTATAATTGTAGTGAAGAATGGATACAATGTTTTGCCATTAAATCAGATTAGATCTCAATTCAATTATTCAATTAATGGTCTCTTTTTTGCACTCATTTTGAATTATTTAGATTTTTTTCTCCTATTTTTTCGATTTAAAATCAATTTTTTAATATGTTTTTCGGTTTGATAGAGCTTTTTATGAAATTATTTAACCATTTATTATGAAATCCGAACGAATATAATATAATATAATAAATAATTTAATAATTTATTTAATGATTGCATTAAATGTAATAATAATTTTATAAACCGTTTGTTAATATAAAGCGATGACTGAATTAGTCTCGAAATAACGTCTTTATTTGTGAAACACATTTAATTCAATGCTTTTAATGCTTTTATTTAATGAAAACTTTGAGCTTAAATAGCGTTTAGTTTTATTAAATAGAGACCTATTTTAAGGCAAATAGTTTTGCTTTTAATTTATAATCGGATTTGAAAACACATTAATATTTATATCTGTCTTATTGTCTGTTCGATTGGATATTATATCGATTGCGAAAATGTGTATAAATATTAGTATTATTTATATATTATTCCTGTATTTCTGTACCGAATCTGCGAATCACATAAATATGTGTTCTTTTTCTGAACGGAAAATATGTCTGAATTTATTTTATATCCTAAAGATATTCACATAAAATAAAAACATAACTGAAGTTAAGGCAAAATGTTATGTATGACTCGAATAGAGCGCATAATTAGGACTGAAAAATATGTTAAAACTCGAAATGACAATGACTTCTGCCTAGAATTAGGTCGTCATGTGTTATGTTGTGCACAAGTCAGCAGTCGATTGCGAATACGGTTTGTTCGGACATATTATCAAAAGAATTAATTTTAAAATTATAATACATTTCGATTCGATGTCTATTTCAATGTGTTTTTTGTTTGTTTGACGATTCACTTCATCTATCATATAATCAAAGCTTATTTTTATTGCTCTTATTTTATTGCAAAAAAACTTTTATATGTATTTGAACGCTATTTGAGTGAAGTTTTATATAAATCTGCAAATAATTTGTTTCAATGATTAACTGCAAATAAATTGAACGAAAATTTTCTATTTCTAACATAATTTCCTTTAATTTATTATATTAGCTCTGATTCCAGATATTAATAATATATTATTTTATTTTTGAAATTTTCTAAATTTTTATATGAATGCAGAGAAAAAAATGTTTTGAAAAGTGATGCCAAATATTTGTCGACTCAAATCAGGTTTTCAAACAGACATAGCTATTGGTTATTTGAGACTTGACTTGTCGTTAGAATCTGACAAAAATTGTTTTAATTATTTATAATAAACGCTTTTTTTACTATTTTTTCCATTCAATTGAATGGCTTTAATATTTGTCTGAAATATATTTCTCTGAGATTTAGATTATAATCCGATTCTATTGACTAATTGCCAGACAGTTGTGTTGTTCTGACGTTTTTGTATAATATTCCGGAAATCGTCTAAAGAATAATAGGAATCATATAATAACTGATCTATTATTGAAAATAAGTTACGATTTTTTTGTTCAATGTATTTGAGATTGAATTAAATTATTTAATTATAAAATGCTTAACCGGTTATTAAACTATTGACAAATAAAATATTGACAAAAATGCCGAACAATTTATAAATATAACAATGAAATGAACTCTAATATTGTTTTATTAAATAAAACAAAAATATATCTAAAGCTATAAAATTCAAACATTGTTTTCAAATCGATTTGTTTGTGAGTTATATTTTGAAAACGATTTTTCATTGAATGAAATATTAGCAAAAATTTTATTTTATATCATTGTTCAGACAAATAGTTGAGTGTCTGTGTAATACATATGTAATAAACATTATTATTATTATTATTATTATTGTTTTGCTGAACACATGCGTTGTGTTTGGCTATAATTGTTGGTTCCCTTTGAAGCCCGAGTCAGACAATTCTCATCCCAAAAGGTTTTGGTTGCTTAGAGACGCTATTTTTGTCGATTCAATTCAATTAAATCATTTCTATCAGATTTTTTTGTTTTGTTATAAGTTTCATAAATCTCTTAATCATTTATTGAAGTTTTTTCTGCATATATTTTGCTTAAAAGCTGTAATACTTATCAGTAAAATATAATTAAATTTAAAAAGCTTTTAGTATATTGTTATTGAACTTATGGTTAGTTTAACAGTAATTAGATATTTAAGTCCACTCACATCTAAAATACATTAGTATTAAAAACGGCTTTTAGTTAACATATGATTTATAAAAATGTATTTTATTTTTTGTCTGCAAATTAACATCAGTTTCAAAGTTTATTTTAAACATTTGTCAAATCAAATAATTGCCCTCTTTTTCGCGATATAATGTTTAGTAAATGTTTTGTTTATTTAGTTCTTCACTATATTTATTAGTTTATCGATTATTGAAACTAATATTAATATTCATTTGATTTGTTTTTAGCTTAAGTTAAATATATTTCGTATGAATTTATCTCATCTTCATTTATAATCAAAATTTTAGCGATCGATAAATCATATGAAAGCTACGAACAAATGACTTATACTGTAGTTATAATTATAATATACAGTATTTATATTAATAGCTATACCGGTATATGAATATCAAACATATGAACAAATATTGGCCAACAATTCCCTTCTAATGTCTATATGTATTGTATGTACTGTTGGTCTTCTGTACTGAATATTCAATGCCAATCCTGTGATTGAATCGATGTTCAATTGCTTACCATTTTTTCAATTGATTTTCAATTTATTTCAATCGTATATACGTTTCTGTTTTGACAGTTATTTACAATCCTTTCTCAGTATTTATTATTTTATTTTTCAAATCTGTTTCGAAGAAATGTCTATTTTTTATTAGTTTTGATCGAATTTATTGTTTTGTTTGTGAAAAGTGAAAAACTTTTAAATTTAATTGTAATTTGAATATAATTTTTCTGATATTGAATTTAAATGGCTTTCTATAACAAAGCAATCAATGTTAAGATCAAATTTAATCTCTGATATTAAGCAAAACTAATTTATTACTCAATTGAAGTCATTTCCGTCATATTTAATGAAAGCTTACATTTTGTTGACGAAAAGTGAGTAAAAATCACTTTAAATCTGCACTGAATTAAGCCTTACGTATCAGAAGATCCGGGATTTGAACGCATGCTTTCAAACAGATTAGACTCTGAATAGACTTTCATTACATAAGATTTGGTCACTTAGTCGACCACTTTTTATACCATTTATTACCGTAACTGACAGTTGGAAAGAATGGAGTAAACAGTGTAGAAGTGATTCCATACACACTTTAATTGATTGCTTGTCTGTCTGTATGTCTTGAATATCCAAACATTTATTGGATTAATAATAAACTTATAATTCAGTTAAAGTGAGTGATTGTAAAAAGTTGTCTATTATTGGAATTATAAGTGTATTGCATAGTATTGGCTCAAATTCAATAGATCTGGTGGTTGTGTGCAATACTGTGCTGTGTGTGCTGTATGTGCTGGTTGGGTGGGAGCATGTACTGAATGGCAGCTCATTTACGTAGGCTTTACGTACGCTTGTGTCGAGTAGTGTTTGTGTTGACTGAATGCGAGCGAATGAGTCGAATGTAGGCGAAATCGATAGCGAAAGTGAGTAGAAGTGAGTAGTAGTCGACGAACAAACCAACAGCTCTTCTCTTCTCTCTTCTTATGTTCTGTTTGTGTCTCTACTCCACTCTATGCGCGTATCAACCGATATATACAGTATATACAGTACAGTACAGTAAAGTACAGTTTGTTTGTAGTGTCGGCACAATATTGTAGTCATATCGAGCAACCAGTGGTTCCTTAGCCTCCACTGACAGCTGGTCCCTATTATCTCACTCTTCTGATGGTCGGATCAGTTTGTGTTCACTTCTTATATTAGTTCAGACAAAGTGTTTGAATCATTGAATCCAAAACCGGTTGACTATCGGTCGCCATCACTAGTGTTGTATCGAAGCAGATGGTAGTGCTGTCCGAGCCGTACGAATGCGTCCAAACACTGGCATTCGCCACAATGAGACTCAACTGCACCGAAACCGGTCCACACAATTCATTCACAACCTTTCCTCCTGTCTATCGCTGGCAATGTCTAACCGATTGTCTTCGCGTCGACCGAACTTATGGTCAGACAGTGCGCCCTTTCGGTGCGGATCGCGTGGATCGGTTACAAACCAATTGCGAACTCCTTTACAATCCCTGTCCCCTCTTCTGAATTCGAGCGATACATACATTTGTTGTTCATATAGTCCCAGATGTTTCATAATTCAGAAGGTATGGCACTTTTCACTCTTCTTCGAATGTCATTCGTCTCAACCCTTACCACAAGTGACCCAAATATCTGTTTATTTGTTTGTATTAACTATTTATTGCTTAGAATTGATTTAAGGCTTATTTGGATTCAATGCTATAATTTAGAGCTTTGTATTGATTGTGCTTTCATTTGTTGACTCCATTGCTAACATTGCCTCTCACTAGTCGATGGTCGCTAACAAAGGTCAAGGGTTATAACGCCCCCGTAGTATGTATGTCGATCCATGAGTATACCATACCATTCGGTCGACAGTCGAGTCGAGTCTTTCAGATTCTGTTTCGATTCTTAAGGAGCACGCGTTGAATGCCTGTACTGGCAGTCAGACTGAGAGCACACACATCCTGAGCTCTCTATCCGCCCCCTTCTTTCATTGAGGCAAAGATTACTATATTTGTGACAAAACATAGTGAATATCATTTCTATTTCGATCCAAACATACTGTCCTGTTGTGTGCATTCGCACACATACTGTATTAATTCAAAGGTATTTTCTGTTCACCCGTTTATTCTGATATTATGAATACAACAAACATTTATTGTATTTAATTTCCTTTCGACGTTCAACTCATTTCCCTTCAATTCAATTAACACTTATTAGTTTCCAAAGTCTTTCTCAAAAATCGACCTAACATTCAATTAGTTATACATTTAATTTGAATTTAATTATTATTTTTATCATAAGATTTATGTAAAAGACAAACATTTTTCTGCATATGAGTCAACGCTGTAATAGTAATAATTTTCTATTTAATTATAATTCATTTGAATGCGTTTTAAATTTTCAATTATTCAAAAACAAATATCTTTTCAATGAAAGTTCACTTTATTTACTGTTGTTTTTATATACACTGTATTATTATTATAGACTTGCATTCAAACTATGATTTAATGCTAATTGTTTTCGCAGTCAAATGAATGGAAATTAGTTTTCATTCAGTTTTATAGTTCACAATAAACGGCGTTTTGTTTCTTCTCTTCTTTTATTTTTAGAATAAATTAATTTTTTTTCCTTTCAATGAATAAAATTTTGTTTTTAATTAGAGAGAGAAATAGATTTAATTCAATTCTGATTTCATTATTGAGAATATTTCGAAATTTAAATTATTTTCTAATTAAGAAAAAAATAATTTAATTTTAAGGCTTTTTCTTCGTTTGATTTTTTTTTTATTTTGAATTGAATTGTGAAATAACTGTGTCTTAAAGTAATCTTAAATTTGTTTAAATATAGAATTTGTTTGATTCACACAATTAACTCACTATCAGATCAATTATTTGCTGGCATTAAATATACAGTTCCTTTAGTATAGATCTTTGTCTGAGTTATACTGAACTTAAGTATAAAATGTTGGCTCGTTTTGGCACTAAAATGATTGTTTCAATTATTTTCGTATATTATTTATTTAGAGTTAACATAAAAAGAAAGAAATTCTTTGATTCAGTCGTAAAATATATTTTGGTTTTATATATAATTCGTGTAAAACATTAAACGAAAATAATTTGTGCGAATGTTGTCTGTCTGTAGAGCACCCGTACTGTGCGATTGGGAATTGGAAAGAAAATATAAAATAGAATAATGATTGCTATTATTTGAATAATAAATGAATTAATTTTAGTATTAATGCTAATATTGTTAATATTGTTAATATATGGTGTCGTATATGCAGGTAAAGCCATCGACATTACAGTCAACTTTATGCACAACCAGTACTAACAGCTGTGAATCGGCAACAAATTGTAAGACTTGTCAATCGCATCCAATACTAACCACTCTTATCGCTAGTTCTCTGTATTGAATAATTGATGGCTTTATGTCTTTATCTAACATATGGACAGCCATTCAGACGAGTCATCTCTTGAAATCAAGCAAATTATGTACAAATCATGACCGGAAGAAAACGGGCCCAAACACTGTGGACACCGAAGAACTGCCCAAAAAAGGTCAGACCTTATGCTAATTATGTGATCACTTGAAGTATTTACATGAAGACAGAGACAGATCATTAATATCTTGTAAATGGGCTCTAATCTTGTGCTTCTATTCTTGAAAATCACTTTCAGTTCAGTTTATATGACATTTGTCATACATTTTACGTATCTTTCAGTCAGTATTGGCTTTCACTCATTCACTCACAAGAAGTCACATTCAAAAAGCTCTTACACACAGGCAGGCAGAGGGACCAGGAGTTGGAGAAACCCTTTCCTTAGTGTTGTACATTGTAGTGAATGTTGTGTTGCACTCATTGACTAACACAACAACATTAGTCAACTGTATTGAGCATAATGAGCATAATGAGCATAATGAGCATGCACAGTTTAGTACAGTTTAGCACAATTTAGGTCAATCAGAGTCCAAACAGACTGTATATTAAAATTATTGATTAATGCGATCATTAGTTTGATTCAAATGTATAGCTATTTTCATACGAATGATAATTTAGTCGGATTACTAACAATACTGTTGTTTTGAGATGAACCGGGCAATTGTTGATTTGCAAGTAGTGTAAGTGCTTTTCGAACGCTTCCCTTAGGAGTGAGTCTTCACGAGTGGTATATTTTAGTTGGTTTGTTGGGCTTGTGTTGCGTCGGCTCATAAAACCTAATCTAATAGTGTTTAATGCTTTCATAGAATGTATTCACAACTTACTAACTGTGCCTTTAAGTTAACGGTCGATAGAATCTGAACTAATTGTGAAATTAATTGTAAAACTATTTATTTATATTTAATTAAAATCTGCAAAATCTGATTCTTTCTATGCATTTATGAATACATTTTCCGGAAATGTTATGAAATAGACTCCGATTATCGATACAATGTTGGGACAGAAATGCAATGAATGCTATTTTCTTCACATATGTGTAGAACTGTATGCCATATGAGGTAACTCTAATGCTATCTTGCATTCAAAGTAGAGCTAATTTTAGTTCAAAACTAAGGTTATATACAATACGATACAACACTAATACTATTTCCGACTCTTTTTCATTTCATTCCCTAATTTCTGTTATTAACTGTTTATTCAATTATACGATATTTGAGACAACAATTGAGTGAATCGATAGTCTTATTAAATAAATTGCTGTTTAACCGGATTATTGTTTTTTCATTCGATACATGTCTTTAAAATATTAATAGTTGTGAGAATAGACAGTATTTTCAGTTATTTATCTTTTGATGAGTTGTGTTAATAATTTTCAATGAATTAATAGTTATTTAATTAGTATTTTTACACGAAATCCATAAATAGAGTGAAATTATTTATAATAATAATTAGACAGAAATTGATTTAATGCTTAAATTGTGTTCTGAATAATAATTATAACCTAAACAGTACTGATATATCGAATATTATGAAAAATATAATATTTATTTATGTTTTCTGTTTTGTTTAGTTTTCCTAAAACTAATAAAATAGTTAGACTTATGAGGAAATAATTGTTTCTCGATTTGTCTCAAATCTGTTTGAAATTCTCGTAACATTTCAGAACATTTTTCTTGTTTTCCTTTTTATGAACAGTGAAAAAGTTTTTAAAACTTGTTTTTTAAATAAAGTTCAATTCAATTCTTCACATTTTTTGTCGTATTTTTCTTGACTTTGTTTTTGGAAATTTTTATTCAAATATATTATATCCCAAATAAATGGTTTGATTTTTCTTCACTTTGATTATGATTTTAATGAATATCTCAATAATTAGTAATGTTTTATAAATATTTAATCTTAAACTATGTCTGTCTGTCTGTCTATTAATTAGTGATTATTTATGAAAATATTTTGCGATATAATTCTTAAAGATATGATAATAATTGACAACTAATTGTGTGCTTATTTATTATCCAATATTAAACACATTACCAAATAGTGTACTCTATTCTCAAATGAGAGTACAATCAGTTATAATGACGTCATTGTTATGAAAGGCGGACAACATTTGTATTAACACTTTATGATTGTATTTCAATCAAACGAATGAGAGTTTTAATTGACGGACATATCGTATAAACGAGTGCTTCGGCAGACATATACTTATCTGACGTTCATTTAGTTGTGAATGAATTCTCTATTTAGTGGTAGAGAACACGAGTCGATAAAATCGGTTTTTAAACTCTATTAATGCAGTAATGATTGCAAACAATTCTGTTATAATGTGTTAAAACATTTGCTCAAAAAGTTGTTTCATTAGAAAAACAGAACTTTTTTATTAAATTATATATCATTTTATACAATAATTGATATAATTATTTGAATTATTTTCTATTCCTATCGACTGAACAGTAGAAAACATTGTTGAGAATGAATTGAAGACAACCGACAATAAGACAATTGTTAGCCAAACGACCACTTCTTTGAACGAATCGCCGCAAGAGATGAACGTTTGCAACACTACAGACATCGACAAGAATTCAATTATGATCTCTAATACACAACAAATCATTTCTAATGAAAGTGCTGTCAATGCTGTCACTGAGGAATCACTTGACAAGAATAGCGCTAAACCTAATCGTAAGTCATATTAAGTCTTAAGTCTTATTAAGCGTTTACTCAAAGCTGACGAGTATTTCCTTTCATTAGAACTGAATGCGAATCAGATGTCTATGGGTTCGAGATATGGCAAGTCTGGTGTCTCGGGAGTGTCCGGTGAAGAGCTGAGACGAGCCCTTCAGCAGCAGTTGGAGTACTACTTCTCGCGGGAGAACCTGTCGAGAGATACCTATTTGATATCGCAGATGGATTCGGATCAGTACGTGTCGATCGCAATCGTCGCGAACTTCGATCAAATCAAACGACTCACTGATGACAAGCAACTGGTCGTCGATGTGCTCAGACAGTCAGCCACAGTACAGGTGGACGAGTCGGGCGAGAAAGTCAGACCCGTTCACAAACGATGTGTACTTATTCTGAGGGAAATCCCTGAGTCGACAGTGGCCAAGGATATCGAGAATTTATTCAGTGGTGAGAACTGTCCAAAGTTCGTAAACTGTGAGTTCGCGCACAACCAGAGCTGGTATGTGACCTTCGAGAGCGACGAAGACGCACAAAGAGCTTATCGATACATACGGGAAGAGATCAAAGTGTTTCCGACGACAGGCAAACCGATTATGGCTCGAATCAAAGCCAAACCCATCGTTCACTCGGTTTCCAACTGTTATAATAAGAACGGATTCCGCCCAACAGTCGGACCAACGATCGGCCCAACAGTCGGTGTTTCGACAGTCAGTACTGCAAACAATTGCATATCAAACGCGAGCACTGATACGCAATTCAGTTCCAATTCACAGCCACTGCTCTCTCAGCAGAACTTCACTTATGCAAACGTGCCTACAGTCAACTTCAACTCCCGGGTAAGCCTACTGACTCATCATACCTGTGCTCATAATTTATTTATTGTCATTCTTTTAATACCAGTTCTGAATAATTAAGAAAAGCAATAGTTTTGCCGTCAGTTCAAAGGGTTTATCCCTTCGACTGACGACTCACGCAATAAGAGATTAATTATTCATTTAAACGAATGAATACAATGTTTATGACATAATTATCTATTCCTACCACTTGTCTACCGATGCCCTACTAATGCTCAATGATTACTGTGCAGATATACCCCCCGTTCTACCCGCCATCGATGCTTCAGGCGTGGACTCCGACCACATCCGCCTGTTATGACTTGAGTACTGTATTCGTGGCCAATGGTTTGGCGCCGCACGCGTACGGAACGCCAGCCCGACCTAACTATCACTCATCCAAACAACACACCAGTAGTTCGATTCGGAACAACAATAATAGCAAACCTCATATCAGTCGTAAAGCGCATTCATTTCATACCAATAGTAATAACAGTAATACTAATCACACGAATAGTATTTGTAGTAACAGTAGTTCGAGTTCGACGCCGACGCCCACTAATACCCATAGTATTGAAATTAATAGCATTAATAGCAGTAATAATATTAATAATAATATCAACAGTAATACTATTAATAGCAGTAATGGTTTGGCCAACAGTTTAACCAACAGTTCGGTCAATACGACTGATTATATCGCAAATAATACACACTTTAGTAGTGCTAAGCATTATTCGAGTCCAAAGACTACATGTCCTGCAATCAGTAATACTGGTGACAAGTCGTCGAACACAAGTATCGGTGCAGTCGGTGCTGTTGAAGCAGTTTGTATCAGTCCGTTGGCATCAAAAGCCGACGGTTCAGCTCAAGGTTCAAACAGTTGTTCGTCTAAATCACATCAAAGCCAAAGTACGGACAATTCCAATGACAGCCGAACCCCCCGATCCAACTCTCCCCTTATGAGTCCATACGGCGCTCAGAAGAGCCGCGAAAACAGGAATCGAATCCGAAAGCGCAAAGAAGACGGCAATGAGAACGGAAACAGTCATTTCAGTGATAGTACCGGTGCTATGAAGCCTACGACCACCAGAATTATGGCCAGTGCGGCATCGAATGAGCCATTCGAGCTGAAGGCGACGTCTTTTCCTCCTTTGCCGTCGAGTTCTGCAAAAATTTGCTCAAATGATAACAATGACAGGGAATGTGAGGAACCGGTAATTCCGACCGAATGTGTTGGCACTCAGTGTTCATCTCTGGCAGACGTAGTGAAGGGAACGATCAAACAGCGGAACGACAGCGTCAGTAGCAGTAATGGCAGCAAAAGTGACTCAAACTCTGCTTCTTCTGTACATAACGTTACGAATCCATCGTTTTCTCAAAAACTCTCGAAAGACATGAAAACTAACAGTAATTGCAAACCAATAGATGTGAACAGAAATGAAGAGATGTTTAGTCCTATTCATAGCGAAGACTCGACCAAAAGGCGCACGAATTCAAACTCAAGCAGTAGTTTAAGAGTGACTCCAACTAGTCATGACTCGGGTCATCAGCACCAGAGTCACACCAGTTCTAATACTAATGCAATTCCTGCCAAAAGCCCAAACCATTGTCCTCTCGAAACCTCCTCTTCCTGTTCGGGATCGGAATGGAGTCACCCTTTGAACCAATCGAAAGACAAGTCGACCCCTATTGTGCTCAACGGCATTAACGACTCCTTTTCCATACACTCCGACTCATTCGACGAAAGCAATTCACATTCCAGTGCAGGCCATACTCCAGGCCATACACCACACTCTCAGCCCAGTTCTCCCACTTCTCCCTCGAACTCGAATTCTATACCCAAAGCGAACAATGCGTTCGAAACCAATTCGATAGCAATCGAGTGCAACGGAAACAGCGATCAAAGCAATGACGACAACCACTCTCTGGTCGACGAGAACTGCGATTCCGGCTCTTGTGGTGGACTCGCACCCAATCAGGTCTGTTCCAAACGACTCACATATTCAGAGATCGCTCAGCGCTCGGCTAAAGACAACCAAATAAACCAAAACAATGATCACAACAATTGTGTGGCCAAAGAGAAGGAGTCGCCCACTAGTAGGCACTCCTCGACCTCTTCCAAGGCCTCGTCCATCCACTTGTCGGCCACTTCTGGTCGCTCTAAACTAAGTCAGTCTTAACTCAATTCATTCCTTTTATGCCAAACGGACAGTCATTCTAATAACCGAATCCTTTTCTAATAGAGTCTCTTATCGAGCAAAAGGACAGTCGGCTCGAGAACGGAGGCAATCGATCCTTCTTTCGGAACAAAGACATTCGTCACTCACACGACGTCGTTCTCGACCGCAATATAACTTCAAGAGTGAAATAACTGTTGGAATCGAAGCAGCAATGGATGGATGGATGGGTGGATGCGCTGATTGATTGGCAATACTTCCCATTATTTCCCAATTATTTCTCGATTGACTCACAAAACGATTATTTGTTTTGAATTATTATTCGAATTCAATATTCACTAACCGATCGATGACTACACAAACGAAAACAATTTGAAGGATTGGTATCCCTTAACCCCCTTAACCCCTATATTATATTTTCTTTCATTTATTATTTCATTTAATCCTATTTTTGAGCCAATCTTTAAAAATTGGTTTCTTTTCTGTTTTTGTCTCCAAAATCGCGCGAAATATATAAAAAAAAATACAAAATGATTAATGAGTTGAATACAAAGTTTGATAAATAAATCAAAAAACAAATCATTTAAGAAAATAAAAAAAAATATTTTTTCTCTTCTCTTCTCTTTTGTTAATTTAGTTTGAATTTAATTTTTTTTGATTCGCTATTTGTTAATCATTTCATCGCTTAAATGATTTTTTGTCTCTTTGGGTGCATTTGTTTAAACTTAGCAAAACTTTACTCAAGAATAAGCAAAACTTTTTCTGCTATTTATGAATCAAAACATATTTTCTTTAATTGAGTTATTTATGAAAAAAATGGTTTAAACCAATAGATTATGTAAAGGGAATGCATTCGTGGCCTTTAAGTTTGCCTATGCCTAACGCCAATGTCATATAAGGTCTAAATGGGTCTAATGATCGACTTTGTGAACAACATATACAGTTATATTCATTTATGTGAACTAACAAACAAACAAATATTTTCCAAACAATATATATATTTAAATATAAATGTCTCTAAAAAACACTTCATTTGGCGAACATATTGTTAATCATTGAATATAAAGAAGACTTTGTCCTCAAAATGTTTTCTCTCTTTTTTTTTGACAATTATTTCAAATATGCCTTAAATACAAATCTAATTATTCTTGTCTTCATTTTTGACATCATTTGATGTATCAGATGTACACCGAAACCAATACTTCTCTTTGTTTGTCCCCTTTTAGTGATATTTCAATACATGTATTAATTATCCAAATGAATGGAAAAGTCTTTATTTAGAGTCGAATCGCAATCAAAAGTTCACTTTTTTCTGAGCTTTTGTTTTATAGACTCTGCAGACGATTATTACTAATCAATGAATGTTTTGAATCGAAACTATAGTTTCCTAATCATAAAAATGATTCCTAACTCTTGAGCGGCTTTTCCTATCCATACATACATGTGAAGCGATTGTATTGTAATATAGATTTTAAAAGAAATTTATGCGTTATTCGAGACTCAATCGATTGAATGCAGAAAAATATTCCGACAATTGATAGCTTTATATATTCTTTGAGTTATTTATTGTTATAAAGAAATGTTTGAAACTTTATTTGATTGAAATGTTGTTATGAATTAAAACAGATTAAACACAGAATTGTTATTTTGAAGATTACTTGAATTGAATGAGAAATTATTAATTGCTTTCCAAGAATTATATGTTTTTTGAGCGTCTGTTTCACTACTTATTGGACTAAACATTTTTATGAAACCGTGTTCTCAGTTATTAAACACATAAATAAGAGTGGATTCAGATTGTGATCAAACAAAACAAATCATAAACAATATTAAACATTTAAAAGTATAGAGAAAACTGATGTAATATATGGTATAAATGGCAAAAACAAAGTTATAATAATTGTATTAATTATTAAAATATATTTAACGAACAATATATTTGTGAATTGGTTTCGAGTTTACAACCAATTGATTCGTTAATTAATATGCTTTTTGAGGATTAAATGACGTATTGATTAATTATAAGTTATATTAAAGAAATTAAAAGAAAAACAAAAAAATACAAAAAATATTTATGATATAAATACGATAAAAATGAGAAAATACAAAAATATGTGATAAAAATTAACTATAATTGTGTTGTATTTTAACTATAATTACGCGAATGTTTCAAATCTATTGTAATTTCGATTATAATTATAATTCTATTCCATTAATGACTAATTAATTGACAATTATTTCTCTATCGATACGAATGGATAAAATACAGAGTATATGACAAATGATATTATGATTCGATAAATGAATAAATTTGAAGATAAATCTCACCTTTGTTTGCGTTTCAACTTTCTTCTCAAACACTACTGTACTGTAACCCAGAATATATTGAGAATATTCTCTAAAATGATTAACACTTTTACTCTAAGATTATACGAATAATCTATACGTAAATAGTTTTCGCAGTTATTGCTTAAAACCGAATATTATTCAAATGTACTGTCTTTTAGAAATATCAGGAGTAAAGTACTCAAGGCTTACATTCATAGCATGTTTTTAAAAACAAAAATGACATTATTCTAATGTCACATGAATTATAAATGGACCAGTGTTACACTATTAAAGGCATCCGGGGTTTAGTTGCTTTGGAAAGGCTTAAGTAAACCCATATTTGTTTTGATGAAACCAGAAGTCTATTAATATGAATAATAGACTATTATATAACCCATATATACAGCACAATAACAATTAGCAATAAGTGGTGCAATTGTTGTGAACAGAAATGAACCTGTTTGTTCTAATCCTATTCTGGCCCATTCTAATCACGCAAATACAGTACAGTATTACAGTGAAGATTCCATATGTCGACCCCTCTCTATCTCGATTAACCTCTATAAGTCGACTCATTTTTAAAGTCCCATGCCATATTAAAAGTACCTCTCTAAGTCGACAGCCTCTCTATGTCGACCAATTTTTGCGGTCCCAACATGGGTCGAGATATGGAATCTTTACTGTACCAGTAATAATAATAAAGCATTTCTTTAGGATTTGTCAGTTCTTTCCTCATTATTAATAATAATATTCAATAACTGAATGAATCGCTTGAAAGTCAAAAATATATTTAATAATGAATTGATTTTATTGATGAAAAATAATAATGAATTGTATTTACAAACAAACAGTGATTACTATAAAAGATTTGCTGATATTTTCAAAGAAATAGTTTTCTTTAAATAATGAATTTCAATGATATTTACAAAATAAACAATAGTTTTAATCATATTCTCTGCTAATATGGGCTAAACCTAAAGGACGGGTCAATTATTTGGACGCATTCTATTCGACCGATTCTGAGAAGTGCTTTCAGAAGCGAACTAATGGTCGCGTCTTCGTATCGGCTCCAGTCGGTCAGGAAGTATTGCACGCAATTCATCCGGTGTCCCATCGACTCGAATTTGGCAATACTGGCGCTCATATACCCTATAATTAACAGTTGAATTGAATTAATAATAAAATTCTCAAAACTTAAATATATTCACAATATTTGAATCAATTCTATAAATAAGTGAAAATCAAAAAGAAAAGAGACGTTGGGCTGAATTGAAAGTCAAATAATTCAATGAATACCCAATTCTTTGGCCAAATGTTTCCAATTGTGAGTTTCATTTAGTCTTCGCTCGAAAGCTCTTCTGACACTAGTATTCAGTTCTATATATCGTTTGACTAATCATTAAATAGAAATGCATTTAATTATAACTTAAATAATAATAATAACTATAAAATAGATTAATCAGTGAATGAGTGAATGGCTTACCGTTTGAAATGTTCTGGGGCTTTTCGTAATAAGCATTTGAATTCTCAGTTTTGGTCGTCTGATTGTATTGCTTGTGAGCATTGGTTGCATTGTTAGTGAGATTATGATAAGCGACCGGATATTTGAACGTTTGCTGACTATTGAAATTCGGGGTCGATTTGACCATTCGTTTGATCCGTAATTGAGTGCACACATAGATTATGAGAACCAATACAATGACAATCAAAACCGTGAAATAGACGGGTAAAGCGTTTCCTTCGTATTGCAAGAATTCGTCTTCTTTTGTCAAATTCAGCGAATATTTTAGTTTTCGTTTATCTGTTTTCAAATCAAATTTCAATAAATTATATCTTTTATTGAAACTAATTATTCAATTATTGAGTTAATGTCTAAATTATTTCTACTTTTATTTCAAGACTTTAATTGAGTGAAGACTCGTTTCTGTGAATAAATGCGGAATATGTTTGAAATTAAATAAAGAGAAGAAAAGAATTCATTCATTGACTCATTCATAGACATTAATGTATGGAATAATTGAAATGAATTTAATTGTTATAATTGAAAGCCAAGCGGAATGTCTAGACTTAAGCGTTGTTTTACATAACTTATAATTATAACGGTTTATAACTGTTCGACACATTATATTAAATTAACCCCGAGTTTCATTGCATTCAAGTTTTGCATTTCAATATCAGTGCAGGTGATGATGAATCTAAATTAACACCAGCATACTTTATTTTACAAAAACTGAGAGGACGGGTCATTTCAAAAATCATTTGCACGTCAAGGAATTGTACGAAATAGTTGGGAAATTGACCAGTTTGCATTTTAGATATGGCTCACCCTTGCACATCTCTGTTTTTATATAAGTTTCATTTTTGAGTTGAATGACACCAATAAGAGCCGACAATGCGCTTAATCGTCGGAAAACGCTTTTATTGTATTAAATAATTAACCTGAAGCTCGTTCGGCATAAATTCCAAAATGATCTACCAACTTTGTTTTACAGACATCGAAATGTTTGAGCTATAAAATGTGTGATTATGTAGTGTTTTTAGGATTGATCAAGGCTGTTCAAATTAAGACAATTCTCGGAGAATTTAGTTTTGAAGTTAAGCTATGGCTCATTTATCTCATTTAGCCTGAGAGCCGTGTCTGGCCATTGAGCCATATTTGTAAGTTATATATCATTTACTATTCAATTATTCAATCGTTTGTTTCATTTGTTAACTAAAATTAATTTCATTTCAACACGAATTCAGTCATACAATGAATATTAATATTAATTAACTTTATTTCAATTTTGCCTTAAATCCAAAATTTGAATATGAATTTGCATATTATTTAAATTCAAATGAGCCAGCATAAATTAGGAGTAATCATCATAAAAAGCATTCAGTACTAGAATACTTGTATACAAATTCATTGAAATAAGAGAATGAAAATTGTTATAAAACTGTTATTTTTGGAAATTATTCTTAGAGTGCATTCCGGCACAAATTATTTAAACTTTAGAAGATTACAGAAAAATTAAGCAAGCATAATTTATTAAAGTCTACGTTATGCCTATTATAACACCTTTAGTAACTGATGTGCTCGACTCAACTGAATTCTCAGAAGTTTGGGACCTTTGGTATGTGCTGTCAATAACTTAGTATTTCTCAGTCAATAAATTATAGCAATAACTGTCTTAAAAGTGAAGAGAAAAGAAGTCAAGGATTTTGACGATATTTATCATCAATTATATCAATATAACGAACAGAACAGAGATTTAGAAATCTTTTGCTAATCCTATCGTTTAGACTCTGAAGTGATTTGAATTTAAGAAATCAAATCACATTTGCAATCAATTATATGTATAATTAGATCACACTTTGATCACTATTAGTGCCGCGAATCGGAGCGTTTGGTGCGTCGGCTGTCCATTGATTTAGTATTAATTATCAGTAATAATAGATTTGAGGTTAATATAGAAGAACTTCAATTACACTATCATTATAATGAAGCTTAAAAATAAGTGAGTCCTCGGAGTCGACAATGCATTCCTATTTCCATATTATATACAGAATATAATATACAGTATATTATATGTATTGCTGTATACCTGCTGTGAATTTAAACATTTTTTTCAAGCATTTTCTCCGCCTGTTTCGCACTTCTATCTCACTCTCTGGGCGTATGGATCAGACGGAGAAAAGAATGAACTTCTAACCCATAATTACTGCTTTGGCTCGACTTCTACTCTACTATTTTATATGCACTTTACTATGGATTAAAAGAAAAAGAGGCAAACCTTTGAAGAGCCCAACTCTAGGCTCGAGTGAGAGCACAGTCAGTGCAAGCGCTTTACAGTATTATTATATGTGTTGCGCTTTTTCTTACTCTAACACCTGAACTGCCAGTGCGATTGCAAATTACAGCCTGTAATTTAGTGTCGGTACTGACTTTGCCATTAGCTAAGGCTTTATCTTGAAGTCGCCTCAGGCCTGAAAACAACACAACCAAACAGACAACCGATGCTTCCAAAGCACTGACTCTTCATAATAAGCGCTATTCTATTGCAATCATATTCCTATTCCTGAGCTCTTGTACAGCACAGCACAGCACCAGCACTACAGTTAGATACAGACAATTCCCTTGAATTCAATCATAACTCAGACTTAGGAGAGAAACATATTTTACACTCAATTCGTTTCTGACTATTGTTTTTCAAAAGCGATTTAAAGCAAAAGAAAATCTTTTGAATCGAAGAAGACTTTCGAAAATAATATTAATATTATATAAAAGCGAATAAAATTTTATTTCAGTCTTATCTTAATATTTATTTTATATGACTATTGTTTGACATCAAACAAATTGTGTGTTGTCTGTAGTGTCGGCCAAACTATTATTTCTCTTTGATTTTCAGACATTATCTTAAAAATTAAAATAATAAGAGAAAGACATAGACAGACAGACATACCGATACAAATTGAGTCATGAACTCCAGAGCATTCCTCCAACAGTACTATACGAAGAATAAATGCATTGAATTAAAGCATTAATATATAAAGTGAACACAATTTTTGAAATATTGAAAACTTATGCCAATTAAGTATTACCTTCGCCTGAATTGCATTTCGTGCATAAAATACAGCCCAGAGTACCGGTTTGGACACCAGAAAAAGTGCCTGGTGGACACTTTCGGCAAACCGTGTTTCGAGACCCCCTACAACTTCGCCAAATACCTGTGCACAGCATTAATTAAGAATTAGTGGCAACACATAAATAAGCATTTCTTCAAAAATAAGTTTAACTTTTTTTCCTTTTTTTGTGAAACCTCTTTCAGAGCGCAATCATTACTCGAAATTTGAATCATTAAAGAGAGTTCCGACACATTTATTAATTTATTAAAGCTCTCAAAAGTTTGCGATAAAAAGTTATATTTTATATCAATTTATTTTTGTTTTGTTTTGTATTGTATTGTATGGCTATATCAGAGGAGTTTATATAAGAGTTTGACGACTATTCTTATGCTATTCTTTAGCTATCATTTGATCTCTAAATAAACTTATTATTGTCTTAATTACAATCGTATCATAATTTTGTTTTTTATGTACTCAAGTCATACAATAGGATAATATGAGAATATCTTTGCTTCGAATTAAGTCATTCAATACATAACTATTAAAAGATTTATTTATTTGTTTTCAAATTCATAGATATTCTTATTTTTCTGATTTCTTTACACAAATATAAAACTATTGCTAATAAATTGAAAGCTTTATTGTTATTATTTAGCAATAGTTTGAAATAAATTTAAATTATCGTCTATGACCGGTCTATTGTGTGCAGACCGACAATACGTGTATGTATGCTATGTCTGTCTAATATCCCAAATATAACTTGCGTTCCACTCAATCGTCAGACAGAGGGTATAATACCTCTAATTAAAGGCACCGCTATATACAGTAAATTTTATTTAAAAGTTTCCATAGCTATCATTGAGTCTATCAGTTAATCTTGCAGAACACCTGCACACTCATTACTATAATCTTTCAAACATTTCAGCTAGCTAACAACATCTCTAACATATAATTGCTTGATTAATTTTTTGAAATGATTTCAATTATTATCGGATTAATGACGGCAGGGGGGTCAGCCAAAAATTTTGGGCAGGAGGGGTAATTTTTACTCTGAAAAGCGCCCAATTTTCGAGTTTTCTCCTCTAAATCATAGAAAAACCGGGGGGGGGTGGGTCGGCCTCGGCCAAAATCACGTGGGGTTAACCCCCTGCATCCCATTGCCTATCTTTGCCCTGGAGCTAGTTTTTAATTTTGTTTCATCACTCCATTTTTTGTAATTTATATTTTTTGTCACAATAAATAAGTTGTACTGATTTGACTCCTATGGAAACAGTTAAATGAAATTTACTGTACAGTAGAATATCGGATGTGTGTGTGTGTGTTGTCTATGCGTTCAGTTTTATGGATATTTCTGAGCTTTTATTACTGCATTCACACTACTCTGCTATGACTTGAAGTGCAATTCCTCGAACACATGAGACACTTGAGGCAGAAAAGTGTTCCATTCGGACAGACATTCATTTATTGTACACTAATTCATATAAATTTATTATTATTGGACACCAATTATACGATTGTAAGGCTTTGTTATCTCTACAGTCAATGCCATTTCCGACAATTAAACTCTTAATTTCTCGCATAAAAACTTTTAAAACTTTAGATTCCGGCGCCAAAACTTGTCCACTATTTGTTCACTAACTGCTAATGTAATTAAATATTTGACATTTTTTTCTTATCTCGTAATAAAATGTTCAAAAATTCAGTTAAAGCAGACTTTTCTCTATTTTTATCGCAAATATTTGAAAATTATTAATAAATTTGTGGGACTTTTGTAAAGAATTGTGAGAACAGAATGATCTATAAAGTGGTAAAACTCTCTTAAGAATTGAAACAGATTTTGGATACAATGCTCTTTGGAAAGGGGTTCGAATACGACTGGCCTTTCTTTCACTCTTAATCTTATCGCGAATTCATATTAAAGCTGTTGTAAAGTCAATAACTTATTGTCAATAAGTAATAAAGTGGTCAACACTTACCCCAACCCGACTCGCACTGAGAGCATGGCTTACAAGTGAAGTCAACGGCCATAAAGTGTCCGCTAATGCAAACACATTGTGTGTCATGAGTTCCGTTGCATTTCCGGTGAACTTTCGAGTTGTCCGGACACTCGACCGAACAGTTGACACATTGTTTTCGGTTCAAATCATAATAGGTTTGTCCGCCCGAACACACATTGGACTCAAAGCTATCGACTGTTGTGTTTGTGTTCTTATTATCACTTATTGTTGAGTTTGTGTTCGGAATACTGTTTCTGCTATTAATACACTTGAGATCATTGAACGAACAATTAGTTTGCGATCGAATTAAATGGAAAAGAGATGAACTGTTTTCAAGACATTCAACAGATTTGACCTAAAATTCAATAAAGTTTACAATATTTTTAAGAATAATTTGAGTTTAAAAATTCAAAATATACTGAATAATTGAATACTTACAATAAGAACAGTTATCAATAGAAGCGACCAGATCAATTTAATAATCATGATTGGTGCAATCCTTATGCAATACTCGGCTGATTTAGGAGAAAAGGCTTTTATCCAAATGAAAGCTTAGCTCTACTGATGTTTTATAATCCAATCATATGTTAGAACTGATGTCTTAATCAAATAAATGACATTTCTTTTAACAAAATTAATTAAAAAAGTTTATTATGTTTTAAAAATTCAAAGATTTTTATCTCAAAAAGTTTGTTCGACTTTTGAAGTTAGAGATAGAACTGACTGTATGTAAGAGCACTGGTAGTATAAGAGCTTCACTGATCAATCTTCAGATGCTTTGTAAACTGTTCTGGTGTTAAGGCTATCGTAAGTGAGACTAATAGGACTGGATTTTGAACTCTCTCTCACTCTTAGGGTGGTTACCAACACATGAAAGCAATGCCTTCTTTTACAACTTGTGCTCACTTTTGATGCACCGAAAGCACCGAAACAACAAAAAGAAAGTGAATCTGAATCTCATTGAATGCGAGCGACGCTAAGGAATAATAATTGAGTTTAGGCTTAGCTCTGACTACAAAATATAGCGCTTTATATTCAAATATTTTATTATTAACGAAATTGAATTAATCAAACACACTATACCTCTACCTGTACTGCGCTGTGCTGTGCTGGGACAGATAGAGTCTATCTCTGCTCATTTACAGTATATTTATAAATATAGTTCTTATTTCTGTATATAATTTTCAGTCACTTCACTCGAATCACAAAAGTATTGTATTTTAAATAATAAAACCTTTTGAGTCACCACTACGTGTGGTCTACACAGAAAAATAAGGACTAATAAAAAGCATATTCACTACAATGTTACCCTCTGTACAGAGAACTCTCCATAAGTTCACATTCTATATTATTTGCACAATTCTATTATTTCACACTCATTGTGATTGTGATTGTGATCCCAAAATTGTAACCAATGTTAAAGTATAGACTAGTTTCACATTTATATGGAACAACAAAGTGGTGATTATTCGAGTCAATTAAGGAATCTACGTCAAATTTGTTCAATTTTAAACCAAATCTGTCTAAAATCTAAAGTTCATACAACTATGCTTGATTATATAACTAAAAATAGTTTTAAATGTATAATCAATTTCAATAAAAATTCCATATTTTCATATGTTCTAATTTCACCTAGCTAAAATTCTGGTCTCAAAATGTGAATTTATAAAGAGTTCTCTGTACATCGAATTTACAGAAAAATTGAAAATTTGTTTCTCACGTAAAGAGAAGTTTTCAGACACTATTTAACAAACTACCATGCTCCAGTATATTGATACAAGCACTGCATGTCGGTCTAAGTGAATTTTGCCAGTTTCTTAAAGCAGACTACCTGGTAGCTACCAGCTAATACCAGCATGCCGGTTTAAAGTGGAGTCAGTCTTTAGTAAAGTGAAACTTCAGTGAAGGTCTGAATATATTTTTCATTTCTAAATGGTGCTGGCCTTTAAGGAGAAAGAGAGATCCGAATTTGGCTAAATTGACGTGGCTCATGAATAGGTGTTGCAAATAATATTGTAGTGTAAGCACAGGTCTTAATAAGTATATGACTTTTGGAATTTGAGTCAAAAATAATATCGAATCGAATATAACGAGTATTTAATTATCGATACATTAATACCTAATACTGTACTACAGATCACATGTAATTAAAGTTCATATAATATCCTTAAAGTGAAGATTAAGTTTCTATTCGTAAACATTTGATATAATAATACTTCTCAGAAAAAATCAATTTTTATACTAAAGATAAGACAATATGAGGGCAGGGGTAGGGGTAGGGGTAGTCAGTTCTTAATTCTTGCAACTATTGAGTGATCTTGGTTTTAACTACTGACTCGACTTACATAAGAGTCCATTTATTTTTTTTTGTTCATTTAATTTGTTTTTCACTTTAATTATAATTTTCATATTTATAACAATTTTCCTAATTTTGAATTCTAGTCGACAAACAGTACTTTTTCCGCACTTAAAGTCAAGGGGGTCTAGCACTTGCCTCGAAACACAGGGGGTATTTTGCCAGCTTCAAAACTCATGGGTGTATTCTGTGTATACCCCCTTGCACATCCCTATCTAAGACAGACACACAGATGCAGAGATTTTTCACAAAAATTTAAGTTAAATATAATCCAGAGATGTGCAGAGAAGAGAGCTAGGGCAATTGTTACAATTGAATTTTTAAAAAATGAGCCTGGCTTCTATTCTGTTTACACTGCCACAATTTTTGAAAGATACCTAAACCCTATTGTTTATAAATTTATTTGGAGTTTACATAACTTATTATATTTGGCTCATCTGTTCAATACATAAAAATTTAATAATATTTGATATTTTGTTTTTGTATTTTTATTATTTGTATTGCTTTGAAAATGAATTTATTGAAGAATTTTATAAATAAATTATTATTATTGAAGATTAAAAAAAATTATTAGCAAATCGTGTTTAATAAAAGAAATAATCTTATGATAAGAATATTATCCAGCAATTAATGTTAAGCACGTTTACTGGAGTCCAGTTGTTAATAAAGCGATTGCAGAACAGCTATAAAAGCCTTTCAAATCAACTGCGAAAACAAGTTTTGGATTCTTTTTTATCGCTTGAGTTAAGTATTATATTATTACTATTTTACTACTATTTTAACGAAAATGAGTTCTATTTTGATATTTTTGAATACATTATATCTATTATTAATTACAAGAAGTTGTTTATGTAATCCAATGGAATCAATGGAATCAATGGAATCAATGGAATCGAGCGAATCATCTGAAGTGAGTCATTCCATAACCAGGTTGTGGGACAACCGAACCATTCCTATGACAGAGAAAGTTGATTTGCATTTCCAATATATTGCAACCAATAAGAGCGGGTCTAATGACCTGCGCATAAGAGTCTGTTCCCCCTATTATAATGACCCGAAAATTCCGGACAACGTGACTGAAGGCTCAATGGATAAGCTCTGGGAGTATGAAGTCGTAGAGGTCTTCCTATTGGGCTCTGACGACCATTATTTGGAGATAGAATTGGGGCCTAAAGGACAGTACCTACTGTTGGAATTGCACGGATCCAAGAATGTGACCAAATATCCCCTTATGTTAGACCACTATAGGGCCCGAATCGATAACAACACGTGGACTGGAGAGGCAGTCATTCCCTCCGAATATATTCCTTCAAATGTCTCCAAATTCAACGCCTATGCCATACACGGGTCTGACCCTAACAGACGGTATTTGTCACTATTCCCGGCCCCGACCGGCAAATATCCGAGTCCAGACTTCCATCGATTGGATTATTTCGGAAAATTTGAACTCAAATGAAATGAACAAAAAATTCTATAATTTTGTATTCAATTTATTTTAAATATAAATTAATTCTTTGCAAAACAAATAATTGTTTTAATAATTAAATAAAATAATTCGAAAACAAAATGACTGAAAAAGTTTGTCAAATAATAATCAAATGATTTGATAATTAAATTATAATTAAAACTAATTATAGAATAATTCAAATATTTATATAATTATTAGAAAAAAGTTTTGAAGAATTGAATAAAAGATTTGAAGAAATGTTTTGAAGAGTTGAACGAATCGACAGATAATGAAAAATGAGTTAAATTTAAACTAATTTTCAAATCATAATTGTCTTAAACTGTATTTGTGTTGAAGTACTTGAATGGTTGGGCTGAGAGCACATCCGTCTCTTATGATTCTGAACCCGCCCTCAACTGAAAGGTCGACAACAGTTGAGCCCAATCTCTGTGCGTCTGACTGTCCCAGAGGTCCGGCATCGAAGACAGCAGACAATTGGGGCCACAAATGATCGAACTCTTCGACAGTCAAACAACTGGATTGAGAGCTGATATTAGCACTGGTCAGACCTAATGGGCCGCACAGGCGACACAACTGGCGAACAAACTTATGGTCAGGTATTCTAATGCCAACCAAATCGTGGTTTGGGTTAAGGTTTTTGTTTAAACTCTTAGTCCTATTGAAGAGAAGAGTGACAGCACCGGGAAGTATGTCATTGAGCAGCTCCGGGCCAACTGTGAGGTCACACCATTGGGACAGTTGTTCCACATCTGACACACAAATGGCAATGGGTTTGGAATAGTCTCTGGCCTTCAGTTCATATAACTTACTGATGGCCTCATCGTTGAGCGCCGACACCGCCAGTCCATAGACAGTGTCCGTCGGTATTGCGACTACAGTTCCCTTTTGCACAAGAGATCGACCGATCAGTAGATTCGCGTCATTTGTCTTACCATTTGCTGAACTCAAACGAATCAGTTTAGACATAACCGCTCTTCTGATCATTGGATCCGACTTTATATGTCTTACTGTTTGTTATGTAACCACAAAATGATTTCAAAGACCAACCGAAAGCACATTCTTAGACAACATTTCATCATTTATTGCCTAACATTTCAAACGCGGATTCAATTGATTACTATATCCAACACTAGAGAGCACTTTAAGCGCTGAACACAAATGCAAAACATATTGTATTCTCTATTCACGCAATTGGAGTCATTCAGACATTCAGTCATACAGTCATTGCTCTCTCCATTCATTGTCCACCAGAACTGTTCAGTGGAACTCTTGAGCTCTTCTTCATACTTGACCCCATGCACATACACATACACATCCCAGGGTTATTCGATGAAAACCAGCAATTTCGCTCTCCCGTAGGGGTACTTCTAACCCGAGAACTTTCTAATCTTTAGGCTGCTTACCAAGCTCCAAAACTGATCTAACTATTTAACAACTCATAAATCCGATTAAAATAGTTATAAAAATTAATTTTTAAAACTGACCCGAACTTCAATATTGAATCCGAACGGAATTAAAGATTTAGAAATGAGTTGAATCTTTGGCAATTGGTTCTGGTTGAAAAGTGCAGCAACCCGGACAATTTTTATCCTTTTAAATGATGATATTACCCCTCATTTGCTCAAAATCTGCTGAAATATTACACTGTTTAGACGTCGAATACCAAACCCTAGTCTTTAATAATAATTATTTGCTTTTCAGCTGTTTTTGTCAATGAATTAAAACTATTCTTTCGTTTATTTAATTGAATTTAATTAATACACAAATACTTAAACATTATTTGCGTTAAACATATTATTAACTGAATATCAGTTTTAATACAGATTTTGTAATGAATTCATTTATCAATTATTAGCGAAAAAATGTTTGAATTTATCACTAATTGATAGGAATTTTGATAAAAAATATTGTTTTCATTCAATGTTTTATTTCTGTTATTTCCGTATAAAACAAATCATTAGTTAATTGAAATTAAACTCTATTTTAAAACTCAATTAATTATAATTTTATCCATAATTCAGATCAAAAGCAATTGAAATCAGTTTATAATTGAATTGAAATAATTAACAATTAATTGATATAATTGTCTGAATTGAAAGCAATATTGAATTTGAGACCAATCGGGGAATGGGTTACGACTTGTCCCGATTCGACACCGAAGTGGACGAAGAGCTCATTTGTTCCATCTGTTCCGGTGTTCTCGAGAACCCATTGCAAGTAATGTCATATTTATATTGATTTTATTTCAATTGAGCCCTAATTCACATCCATTTGCTTCCATCACCTCTTGGGTCGACCTGAAGGCACCGGTATGTGAGCACTGTTTCTGCAGCACTTGTATTAAAGTAAGCACTCATTGATTGTCAGTCTCTTTGATTACAAACTTATGTTTAAATACAAATCGATTGCAGGAATGGCTGTCGCGTCAGATGACGTGTCCAGTGGACAGACAGTCTGTCAGTTCATCGCAACTGAAGTCTGCGCCGCGAATACTGCGGAACCTATTGTCCAGACTTAACATAGAGTGCGATAACGCGTCCTTTGGCTGCAAAGCAGTCGTGAAATTGGATTTACTTAACTCGCACTGCAATGAGTGTGACTTCAACCCCAAAAAGCCCGTTCCCTGTGATTCCGGTTGTGGTCTTATTGTGCCAAAGGATGAGCTGAAGGTCAGACCATTTGCACTGTTTTATCCGTGCGTTTGCTTAACAGTTGATATGATTTGTGTTGGCACCGGTAGGACCACAATTGCGTGCGAGACCTGCGAACGTATGTCCAGAAGCAAAGCGAACAGATATCCAAACTTCAACAACAATACAGTGAACTCAAGCGAGAGGTGAATATGTTGAAGGACTGCGTTCGGGCCATCAGAGCCGCCAATCCTAACGGCATCCCAGCCATAGTGGAGAGCTTCGAACACGACGAGGTCGAGCGCTGGACGGCCACACTTCAGAGGGCAAGGGTGACGCGTTGGGGCGGAATGATAAGCACTCCCGACGCCTCACTGCAGGAGTCGGTTCGCAAAGCACTCATGGATTCCGGAAGTCCTCTGCATATCATTAACGAACTGATGGAGAACTCACACGAGCGCCGGTGGCCTCCAGGCCTCAGCACTCTTGAGATCAGACAAATGAATCGAAGGCTTTACGACAACTATGTCTGCAGGAGAATACCCGGCCGACAGGCAGTGGTGGTCATGACCTGCGATAACTCGCACATGAATGAGGAGATGCTTCTGGACCCGGGGCTCGTCATGATCTTTGCTCACGGAATCGAATAGACGGCACAGTTATGGCGAAGATGGCAGTGATTGCTCTCATCAGTCAATTCATAGGAAAATGTTTTCTAACTTTGATTTCAGTAATCAATAAGTTTTTAATTACTTTAACGACATTTCAAACCAATCGGAAGATTAATATGAAGTGAAGTGTTTCGACATTCGAACCATACCTTCAGTCGATTAATGATAAAAATGGACTAAAAGGCGAATTAAAGGCAAAATTTCGAACTAATTGTCGTATATTTTCGTTCAATATTTAAAATTATTTTTCTTTTCTTTTCATTTATTAGTTTTAATTCAATATTTTTTTTTATAGAAAACTTTGAAATCAATTCATTCATTAATTATGTAATAATTGATGAAAAAATATATGAATTTATTGATTGATCTCTTATTGTAATAATAGTTAGGATTTATCGCATTTAAGGTTAAAAAGTGTACAAAATTTTAATTCGAATTACATTTGAAAACAAAATAAAATATATTTTCTATTTATTCCTTGTTTTCCAATTTCAGTACCGTTTGAGTCGACAAAGCAGTCCTACCTTTTGGTTGCTTTCCACCCCGGGTGCAATTCCGTATTTCCCATAGCAACAGCTTATCCTTTGTTTTGAAATAAGTGCCGGGTCTTAAAGGGTCTTAAATGTCGATTCAATTATGTATTCCTGTATTTCTCATACGATTCTGTCATACGCTCTGAATTAGGCCCCGAAAAGACACCAAAAATTCAATCCGTCCCCTCCTCTCCCGTTGAAGTCAATTCCCGCCCTGTCCTGTCCTGTCCTGTCCTGTCCTGTCCTGTCTTGGTCTAGAAAATGAAGTTGTCGGAACGGGACGTGCTGCCGTTCCCTCCTGTTCCTGCCGTCTTGGTAATCCCTATAGAAACTAATGATCTTGTCCCGTTCCTGTCGATGACCAAGACCAAGACAGGAAAACCAGGACCAAGATGAGCTTTTCAGAGTTTGTTTCCTTTGCTAATATTTAAATGGTTCGAATTGGAGGGTAAATGTGACCATGCACCAATACTTGTAACAATCTTGTAGGGGAGACACTTTGAGCCGTACACTACAGTACACTACAGTACACTACAGTACACTACAGTACACTACAGTACAGTACTCCGAGTTTATTCTCTGCTACTAATTGTATTGAATAATTTGTTCACTCGATTCAATTGAATGCAGTTCTCATAAAATATTTATAGAATATTCGATCAATAAATGCAATAAATTGTGTAATGCTTTCAATTGATATGAAGTGTAAATACGGTTTGAAATTATTGTGTCTTTTCTACACTTCTAGGCATTGAAATGATTTGTCAAATAATTATAAGCTTTTTAAACAATTTTTATCTAAATTTAGTACTTTTTGCAATAACTTGAGTCTAATATATATTATACTCATTTAAACTCAATTATTGTGAAAATAACATAACATTTCTTAACTTATCACTCAATCGGCGGCAAAAGCATTGATTCAGAAATGGATCGATAATTAACAGGAATTAGTGTTCGAAACCTCCACTCCTTCTCTCTGTCCATATGTAGTCTATGAATGCATTTCCTATACTATTACTCCAATGCATAGATTTCTTCCGCTATTTTAAATTCTCGTTATTATAATTAGATATTCGTGTATTCGGACTAACAATATGTAAGCCTCAGAACAATTGCGGGTAAACTTCATTTTTAAAGTTTTGATCCAATATGAGCGGCAAATGCTATAATATTGATAAACCAAATCAAGATATTGAGCTTGATCATATTTAAATATGTTATAACAATTTTTTATAATTTTTTTAAAAATTATAATTAGGTTGAGATGCGAGCACTCATTTCATTTCATTTCATACAATAATGAAAATTTTTAGACAATTTCTCAGAAAATCTGTCATTTCTTTCAATCAGATAAGTATCAGATATTGCATACAATCTATTAATACACTGAAACGTAATTCTCTAACTATAATACATCTCTTCAATACATGCAATCGATATTCTCGTCTTATATTTGTTATAACCAGAGTCTGAAAAACGAGTAATCCGAACATGTATAGCAGTCTGGTGCCAACATTAGCAAAAAAGGGGGAGTTAACACATGTGATGATCATATGAGTTGAAACGTTTTGTCTCAATCATTGCTTGAATGCAATCGATGCTTAATTATGTATAAATATTAGACAAATTATTGTCTCGAATACACTTCGATTTGTTTAAAGATTTATATAATTAATAATTAAATAATTAAATATTGATTGCATTCAAACAATGTTTGAGACAAAACCTTTCAACTCATGTAATCATCACATGTGCTAACTGCCCTTTTGTTAGTTGCCCTAATGTAGACGCCAGACTGCTTTACACTTTCGGATTACTCGGTTTTCAGACTATGCTTATAACCAGAGCCTCCAGAACACCACGGCAAATCGGCAAGGATGAGTCTGGTGCCATCATTGCAAATAAAAGGGTAGTTAACACAACAACTCAATAGTTAGCAGGTGAACTTGCAAACGCAGTTCAACACTTTTGAACTTGGAACTCCATATGAATTCGCATACTTGAACTTGAATGCGAACAGCTATTGAGTTAGTGTTTTGTTCACGTGAGTTTAAACATTATATTTTATTTAACATACAAGTCCCCTTTTTCTCATTCTATTGGCGCCAAACTGCTATAAGCGTCTTTGCCGTGGTGTTCTGGAGGCTTTGCTTATAACATAACTAATAAATGATAAAATGGTTAAAACTATCTTAATTTATAGGTGAAATATACTCTACCCAGATTCATACGAATAGATTAATTCAAAAATGAAATTAATTTTTGATAAATAAAAAGATTATATAATTTAAAGTCAATTTCATGAATGTATTACAAAGTTATGAAAAGCGAGAAAATTTTGGGGAATTAATAGAAAGCATATTAACGTACAGAGTGTGCGAATGACTGGCAACTGGATTGAGTCCATTGGCAAAGTCAGGGGTTCGTAGTGTTTGCCAGATCTGTACACTGTGTACAGGGTTTGTATGGCTAGAGCTGTGCAATGGTTTGCAATGGTTTGGTCTACTGTTCGTCAGATTAGGCAAAAGCAAAAGACAGGCAAAAAGTGCTTTCAATATGGAGTCCACTGTTTCGCAGATCAGAGACAATGTTTATATTACAGACTCGAGTGCTCTATAAATAACATTAATTATTAATAATTTTAGTTTAAAATATAGTTTTGTTTAACAATTAATTTGTTTAATCGATTCACTAATAATCAAATCAATTATTGTTTCGTTTCATAAATAATTGAATTCAAAATAAAAGGTAAGAAAACTAATGATTATTTCGCTTAAAATTTTTCAAATATAGGTTAAAAATATTATTATTATTATTATTATTGCTATTAAATAATTAATATTTATTTTAATTAGTTTTTTACAAAATTTAATTTAAAGCAAAAGAAATTTAAATTATTTTTATTTAAATATTATTTTTGTTTTCTTTGATTTTTGTCACAAAAATACGCATTTTTACAACAAAATCGTATTTTGTTTTTATTTTAATTAATTTATTTGTTTTTAATTTAATTTAATTTTTTTTATTTTAATCGATTGAATGAATTAAAATAAAATTAAACGAATGTATCGTTGAATCAGATGTCGAAACGAAAATGGGATGAATTGTATGAATCAAATGACAATCTGAGACCCGATTCGAGCAATAATACCGAAAACGACAACAATTTAGATAATAATGAGTCAAACGATGAGAACTACGAACAGAACGAGAGGAATGGCAGCGATTCGCTGGACTCAGTCGAGTGCAACCCTGCGATCAACTCCAGCGAAGAGCCCGTCTCTAAAATGGCGCGAACTCTGGCCTCCAATGAGTGCTCCCATTCCGACGATGTCTGCCATTCAGTCCAATCTGAGTACTACTGTCCGAACACTACCGACGCTATCGATAGTGAGTTTCCGTGCGATTCGGTGAGCAATGAGATCAGTAGTTCCGGAATAAGCAGTTCCGGGAATATAGAGGGCATTACATCGAACGAGCACTTGGATGACACCTGTTGTGAGGTAGTGGTGGCCACCACTGTCGCCGACACTTGCCTGACCAGTGAGGCCAGCAGTGAGTCGAACCCGTGTGAAGGCAATGACTGCGCCGACAACAAAGTGAGCTGTAGTTCCGAAACCATAGCCAATGCCAATGGTCTGGCCTTTTGTGAGTTCGACGAACTCGACCCGAATCGCAGTGAAGTTGAGGTCGAAATGGCTTTGGTTGACAACGAGGTGGACGTACCCGAGCAGTCACGGGAGGTCGACAACAGCCAAGTCGTGATCGCAGAAGAGGTGGTCATCAGTAACAGCAATACCGATGACGTGAATGAGTTGAACAGTAGTGGTGTTTATGGCGATGAGAACGAGTGCCCGACCAGTGACAGACAGGAAATGGATGACTACAGCAGTGATAACTCGATGGCTGACGAGTATAACGACGATAACGTTCCCCAAAGCGAAGAAGTGGTGACTCAACCGAATGTCTGCCAAACCATCGAAATCGAGACAAACGAGTGTTCGAACGAAGTGTTTGTGGAAACGGTTCAGGAATTGGAGCCCAACAACAATGGAACGGAAGATAATGTGCAGATAACCAATGGAACGGTTGAGTCGACCGACGACGCGAGCAATTCGAGTGTTGGCGCCAGTATTGTCAGCATTGGTAGTGCAGACGCGCCGACCACTTCGTCGTCAATCGGCGGGAACTCCAGTATCGACTCATCCGATTCCGAATTCAAAGGACTGCTTAAGACTCCGGGAAAAGCGAAGCACAAGAAGTCAGTTATCTTCGAAGGCGTAACCGTTTACTACTTTCCGCGCTCTCAGGGCTTCACGTGTGTGCCCAGTCAGGGCGGCTCCACTCTGGGCATGGACTCACAGCATGTTCACTACAAATACTTTTCACTCGAATCACACGCAGAGGAACGGAAGAGAGCGCACAAAGAGATACTTCAGCGCCAAAGACGGTTCGCCAAAATGCATGAGAACCGGTATGTGAACCCGGGCTCCACTTCGGAGTCAGAGGACGAGTCTTACGATGAGTTGAGTGACATTTCCGATTCGGAACTGGAGGCCGACAGCTGTTATTTCTTACAACCGGTTCCCATACGACAGCGCAGGGCTCTGTTGAGGGCGTCGGGAGTTCGCAAAATCGAGACCAACGAGAAGGAAGAGTGTCGAGACATCAGAGCTTCGCGCGAGTACTGCGGCTGTGAGTGCCGTATATACTGCGATCCGGAGACGTGTGCGTGCAGTCTGGCCGGCATCAAGTGTCAGGTCGACCGGATTTCCTTCCCGTGCGGGTGCACTCGGGACGGGTGCGGGAATATGAGCGGAAGAATCGAATTCAATCCGTTGAGAGTCAGAACACATTTCATTCACACACTTATGCGGATCGAACTCGAAAAGAAACAGGTTTGGCGCCAGTCCTCACATCCCTTTCCCTACTATATGATTGCTTTCATTTTCATTTATTCAGTTTTTCATTCTTTTATATAATTATTATTTTATTTATTATTCGTTTTATTATTCTTTAAATTCTATTAAAATATCTTTAGATTTGGTTTAAGTTTATGTTTAATAAAGATTTCTATAATATTATAGACTAATAGTTGTTATTATCGTTAATGCTATCAAATATCTAATGATTTCTTACGTCCATTAGTCTCGAGAGCAAGAACTGACTGCACCTCATCTGCACTCCGCTGACAATATGGTCAGTTCGAGCAGTTATTCCAATAGCCATCCGATGCTAAGCCCACTAAACTGTGCCAATAGTTCTCAAACTACTAATAGTTTTATGCCATCAATGACTCACTCGAACCCAAACATTAATATGAGTTCTGAGCCGTCGACTAATTCTAATTCATTAGACGTTTACAGTAGTTCTCCGTTCAGTCCCGACGATAGCTCTTATTCAGAGAACTCTGATTATACCAGTGATGACTACGACTCTGATTGCATGAACTCCGGAACCAATTATACAAAATATGTGGCACAACAACAGCAAACGCTGACAACTCTGGAGAGCACCTCCTCATCGACGGCCTCTTCAAGTGCTATATCTTCGTCGACGGCTTCGTTACCGCCTTTCCCGACAATAAGTGCTAACTCAGGAGTGAATGCCGTCAATGGACACACATTTCTAGCGTTCGCCCAAAACGGACCGTTCAATGGTAGCAACCAGTTGTCGGTCGGGCACACATCGAGTGCACAACCATTTTCAGCGCCGTATGTAATTCATCCTCAACTTTACAGTTACCCAGAGCTCTATCAAAGACATTATTTATTACCGAATGCCAGCGCCAGCACTACAATCAGTTCTCAGAACTGTTCGCCAAACAGTAGTTCTCAAACTTTGAACACAAATAATAGTAATTCTCAAACGAATAGCAATTGTTGTGAACTTATATCAAATGTGAATCACTGTAACGAAGAGGTACAGCAGTACACAGACCTCAGTCTCTCCATAGCCTCCTCTTCTGCTGCCGAGAGTCTGAACGGTCTGTTGTCTGCCGCCACTGCCAGTAGCTCTAAGGATATTCGTTTAACTCCGGTTCCTCTTAATGGCCATACATTGAGAGACAGTCCAACTAATGAACTCTTGTTGGCCAAAGAGAACGGGGAGTCACAGGAGTCGTCGTCTTTCGTCTCATCCGACTGTTCAGAAGTGGACAACCATTTGGTCGACAGTAATGAACAGCTCCTGAAGAGCGACGACATTGTGAACGACAACTGCGATAACTTCGGAGAAATTATTAAGAAAACAATTGTGGAGACCGTCAGCGCCTGATATGTCGGGCCTTCCCTTTAGGCCTAAAACTCTGTTTAATTCAATTATTATTGTATTTTAGTTTGAATTATATACTAATGGCTCACATATTCAATGATTCGGTGCTCTTGTCGTTGGCTTTCAATTGTCTTTACTCTCAGACAACTGATCACCGATTTTGTGCTGATTTAAGTCCAACACAAATATTGTTTACTCTTTTAGTAATCATTAGCCGATTGGGCTTTGGCTGCAATCGATTGAAAACATTATAATTATTGACAATTAATATAATGTTATTCAATGTTATAACTTATCACTCGTTTTGATTGCATTTCAATTGATTTCTTTGAATCTTTGCATACAATCGCTGCACAAATCCATACAAACTCATCAAAAAGAAAGTTTGATTGACTTTAAATTAGGTGTCGGTTCCTTCCTATTAGACTATTCTATACTATTATTTCATTTTATTCTATTTTTTCTTTGTTTTCATTGCCTTTACTGTTAAAAAGTGTTTATAAACTAAATATTTAATTCAATATAACATAATATAGCCATTGATTACTCATCCCATTCAGTGCTAAAGCAATCAATTATTTTGAAGACTAGACATCTCTTCTGTTTTGACGATATTTTGTTTAATTTTTTGCTAAATTCTAAAATCAATTCACTTGAATAGTATTGAAGAATAATGTTTTCAATATTCAATGCAATCCCCGCTCTTCTCAATGAAATACTATTTGTTTTTATTATTAAAAACTTTAGTCATTTAAGTAAAAAAAGGGAAATAAGTTTAAAAAGCATTAAATATTAATATTATTGACAATTAGGGCTGATATGCATTGAATTTATAAACAATTAAATAATAAATTTATTTATGATTTCCTCTAATTTTTTACTTCATTTTGCAAAATGAACTCAAAGTTGATTTATTTGTCCGATAAATAATTGCTTGAATTTCAGCTCTAATTCTATTGTAAAGGATTTTTCAAAAACAAATCGATTGCAAACTCATTAGCGAATCATTCATTTCTAACCAAACCATTCATATCTTACATAATGTCGTGGATGAGACAAAAAAAATAAAGTATATATAATATATAGATATTCGACAAAATATAACAATAATATTATATAGATTTGTAAGATTGCAAACATTATTATACGATATATTCATAATTAAGATTCAATTATTAATATTATAATTATTATTATTATTAATACAATTACTGTTCGCTTGTTTGCTGACAAACGATAACATATTTCTGCTGTAAATCTCATTTAAACGAAGAGAGGATTCAAACGAGAATTTGTTTGAATTATATTTAATGATTGTGTTGTCTATGAATTGTCTATTAATTTGCGCTCATTTTTGTGCAAAATTTATTCGCTTTTTGTAATTGTATTGATTTTATGTTATTATTGATTAATAATTATTAGAAAATTATTTAACAATTAATATATTCATTCATTCGTTCATTCATTCATTTGTATAATTTATCGTAAATCTCAATGAGACTGACTATCAATACATTTAAATAAAAACAAATTCTTTTGAAATTTCTATTCATTTAATGACCGCTTTCTCGTCAATCGAGTCCTTCACCACCGTTTGAGCTTGTACAGTTTAGTACAGTTCAGTACAGTTTAGTACAGTTCAGTACAGTTTAGTACAGTTCAGTACAGTTTAGTACAGTTCAGTACAGTACACAATGGAAATTCAGAAAATCATTGGTTCGGGATAAACGGGGACAATGTATAAGATCAACAATAATATAAGCTGGAAGTGCCCTCACTATTGCACATCTAATTATGCAATCAACGAACAAATATATAAAACTGTTCTGTAATAATGAATAAATGCTTTATTAGCCACTTTTCATTTGACCCTCTTCCTTTCTACCAGTGCGGAAATTCGTGAACATTCCCTAAAAGTCATAATTATGATAGAATTGTTTGCTTTAATGAGTTTCAAAACTCGACTCTCTTTAGTGTCTATTTTTAGACAATGTTTTAATAAGGAATGGTTTGTATTAATACATAATATCTCTTCAATTATATGATATCCTATTCGACTAAAGTTTAGTCACTAAACCCTCTAAACCAGTTCCTTTCCCTCCCAGTCATTGATTTTCAAATATACTTCAATAAGATTTTAATTGCTTTCATATGACTTATTGGCTATAAGTTATAGGTTTCACATATATTGCAAACAAATGTTAAAACGAACTAAAAATGTTAGAAAAATGTGTTTATTCAACAAATTCATAATCTTTTCTATTAATATATTAATAGTTTACACTTCAGAGCAGACAAAATACCCGATGTCTGTACCCAGAACAGGTGCACTTTTCCAATGATCCAGCCAAATTGTTGCCCTAAGTTGATCAAAAATTGTGTGCAAAATTCGTCCCTGCTTTGCCAATTGTCAACAAAATACCCTTGCACTTCTCACTTGAACTTGATACTTGGACAGTCCCATTCTGAAAGATAAAATAATAATCTGATTGCCGGTTGCTCTGGTCATAAGTGCAAAGGATGTTCACCTGAAAAGGTGTTCATATCTAGAGGTTTGAGTGCACAGAATATTCTATAGACTAACTGTTAGTATTGAACAGAATTCAGATGCAATGAGTCTAATGTGAAAGCGATTTAATTCCGGATCATATGATCACATATGCCATGAATCAAATGACTTGGAGTGAGAATAAGTGGAGAGTAGATTGAGCTGAGTATAGGCCGATATGACCGCACATATGATATTTGTGCTTAGATTCTGGACTAATCAGTGTCTGTGAGCAGAGGTTAAGAAATAACTTACTTTCAAAGGCTCTTCAAATATGAGACGAGTATTACTGCTATTCTCACAATGTTTTCTCATTTCCTATACTCTATTCAAACCAATTATAACCTACGTATGAATTACTCAATTTATTGTTCAGTTCATTAATATTTGCTTAATATTTGATTATTTAATAAAAAACATTATTTCAGTAGAAAATAATGTAAAATAAAGTAAATATAGTTTCGATTATAAACTGTAAATAAAATTAATATTTAATTTAAAAAATGATTTTATCGATTAGTTTTGGACCGAATCTATTGGTGTAGGCATTGGTGCCATCTGTTGACCAATAGAGAGCGTTCTTTGTCTTACTGTACGTACAATTGGAGCGATTGTTGTATAGGCTATACGTTATATGGATTTGCTTTAAAAGGATAATAAAGTGAAGTAAAGGCAAAGCAATGCAAAAGTACTATTCAATACATACAGTGCTGTCTCTCCTGTCGCTAGTGTTGACTCCAAACTCAATACAGTATTACTGAATAGTGAATATCAATACTGTATTACTGTATGTATTGACTGATAATAAATGTCGAGTTAAAGCATTCAATCGTTATTTGAATCCCAGATATACTGTGGAAGAGAACCACAAGAGAGGGAAGAGAGAGAGAGAGAAGAGATATTGGTTTACACGACAAACACAATCCATATCTCTATTACTCAATAATTATATTATTTATTATTATATTTAATATTATTATAATTATTAACAAAAATATTAATAATAATGAAAATCAAGTCAAAAGTGGATACCATTTGAGTCGAGCACAAGAAGGCAATGGAGTCGACACCAGAAGAACTGATTGATTGCAGGTATAAATCAATAATCAATTGAATTGCTATTGAATTGAATTAATTGTAAACAAATCTAATCCGAAGTGAATGTGAACTGAATTTATAGCTATTTATTAACTAAAGCCAAACGACAGCCAAAGCTCTGGTTAGAGCCTAACGACTGAATGCGACCACAAATATGGCGTTCAATACAATGCAATACTTCTCCAAAAATATCTTTTTTTCGCTAATTATTTGTCTAAAAAATATTAATTTTTCGGTTTTTATATTTTAAATGACAGTAATTGAGACAATAATTAATTTTTAGACCAAATCTATTGCCAGTTATTCCGAGCTTTGGTTTTATCGTTTTTTTGTCTAAATTTTCAATTAATTAATTATTTTGTAATTAATTTTATTTAATTTTAATTATATCTGAATTATAGTATCAAATGTTCAAATGTTTTGGGAAATGATTTACAAAACGCTTTAATAATAATAAATGTGAAGCGAATAGCAGTTGAATACAGTGTTCAGACATTACACCAAATGATAGACTATTTTATTGATTTGCAGACAAACCGAACAAAAAACCGATTTTTTTTTATAAATTTTCGTTTTTTTCTGATTTTAATTATAAAATCAAAGATTTTTTCTATTTTTTATAATTAAATTATAATTTTCTTAATTTTTGGTTAAAATAATTGTCAGAAAAGGACAAACTATTGAATGATTTATGAGTTTCTGTGTCTATAATGTAATGAAATGTCTATTCATTAGGAATGCGATCGAAAATATAGGACTCGTCGACGACATGAGCTGTGCGTCAGTTAAGCGCAAAACAATGTCCAACAAAACAGATAACACGGATTCGGTCGCTCTTCAAAATGGCGACCATTGGACCCAACCATCAGAAAGAGGAGATAATAATCAAAAGATTGTTTTAAACGGAAATGTCTGTAAGTGTGACGAAGAAGTGATCAACCATTTTGACGTGTGCTCTGACTATAGTGTCAACAGTAGTAGTAATAACATAATCAGTGATAATATTAATAGCAATTCAGTTAATGAGGACTTCAATGACTCCGAAGCTGTGGTCGTCACTGAAGAGATCGGTATTATTGAAGTGATAACTGAAGAGCAAGTAATCTGTGAGAACCCAACTGAAGAAGAATCAGATTCTCATACAATCAGAACTAATGTTAATATAATTAACGACAATATCAATGAGAACAGTGTTTGTGACGAAGAAATGTGTGATTCGGAGGTTCGGACCGTAATTAGCAGTAAAAGGATTGACACCAACAGAGAGAATAGCAATGGAAACAACAATGCATTGAATGCAGTGAACGCTTGCAATCGATTCGTGCCATCGCTTGACTTCGATGGAGAAAATTCTAGTTTAAGCGAGAGTTCGTCCCAACAGTCCCAACACTCGAGTGCTTCTCAGCCAACGCCTAGCGCTGTTAGCAGTAATGCGACCTCACGTACTACCAGTGCTGCCAGTGTTGTGCACAGCACATTCGCTATCACTTCCACGCATCAGAACATGGGTTCGGATAACTCTCAGCTCAACGACAGTACAAATGTTTCGTCAGTTTCGGTACTGAATAAGAAAAAGTTCGGAAAATTCAGGATTTTGAACGACGAACAGAACAGGACGACAGACGACGCCTGTGAGCCTATACAGCACTCGGAGGACACATGCATTGACTCAACAGTTCAAGAGTTCGACAGAGAAAAGGCGGTCTGTATTGAAACAATGAGTACTCAAAGTGAGAGCAGTTTGCATGAGAACAGTGAGCATTCGTCCGCCTCTCCCAACCCATCCAACGATACGCCCAATAAGTCAAGCAAACAGACCAAACGGCGCGGAAGACCTGCCGGTTCGACAAAGAAAGACAAAATATCGGTTCAAATGCCGACACAAATACTGCTCGACGACGAAGACATCAGCCGAAGAAGAAGTAGTCGTTTGAAGACATTGGAGGCGCGAAAAGAACAGGAAAAGGCATACTGTAAGCACAGGGACTTGGATGAGACCAGCGGTGACTCAAGTATTGTCAACACAAGTGATGCCAACGAATCACAACATTCTGTGACCGAGTCTTCGATTATTACAAAACAAAAGAAGAAAAAATCGAAAAAAGATAAGAATAAGTCGAAAGAGAAGAACAGAGAGAAAGAGGAAAAGGAGTCGAAGAAAGGGAAGCGAAAGAAGAAGTTGTTTGCGAACAACGAGAACAGCAATAATGAGAACTTATTTGACCAACACTTGAGTGAAAAGTGTAAAACATCAGACATTCACAAGTGTGAGCTCAACAGCCAGTGCTTCACACCTCCATTGCCGCCACAACACTACGCAAACATCAAATCCAATCCGTCATTAACTCCGCCGTCGAGTAGAGCCACAATAGATAGCGATGAGACCTCTCCCAGGCCTGAGAAGGTTAAGTCCAGATGGAGGCGAAACAGCGAACTCGAGTCCGGACACGGATTCAATGGCGACCATCAAAGACAAAGCGCACAAACTGTTCCCATAATTATTCCAAAAGAAACGGAAACTCCGCCTAATTTTGATGCCATTGACGACAATATCTACTTATTTGAGAGGTTTGTCTAACTATTGGTTATCTTTATATATCTTTATATTTATATCCATTCATTGGAACCGATGTTTAGGCGGAAGTCGAAGAGTAAAAAAGAGACGCGAAGAATGGTCTGCGACTGCATCCTCACCAAAGAGGAACGTATGCGCGGTTTGATTGGTTGTGGAGATGACTGTCTCAATCGGATGCTTATGATTGAATGGTATGACTATAAGTGCCGACTATTGAGTGTAACTATAATTTGTTATTTTATTTACCCAACCAGTGGTTCGCGCTGTTCGTTAGGCGAGCACTGCGCCAACAAGAGGTTCCAAAAGGTATGTGTCGTACGAATCTTGCATTGATCTCAGTTTTAGATGACATACAATATTAGCCTATAATATGTGTTTGTATTACAGAAACAATGCGCTAAAGTAGAGCCGTTCAGGACAGCCAAAAAGGGATGGGGTTTAAGGACTTTAGAGCCGTTACAGCCGTAAGAAGAGAATTAATTGATTATTAGATTTGAGTTAACTTCCAATCCGTTCAATAGAAACACATTTATAATGGAATATATCGGCGAAGTCATAGATCCGCTGGACTTCCACAACAGAACACAGAAGTACTCTAAGGAGAAGAGAGAGCACCACTACTTCATGGCACTCAAGAGCGATGAGATAATCGACGCCACAGTTAAGGGAAATATTACGCGATTTGTGAATCACAGCTGCGATCCCAACAGTGAAACACAAAAAGTGAGTCATTTTTGACTCCAATTCTATAATGTCTTGACTTTTATTAATAATATCTTCATTAATGACTTCAGTGGACAGTTAATGGAGAGCTTCGGATCGGCTTTTTCTCCCAGCGCTACATTGAAGCGGGAGAAGAGATTACTTTTGACTATCAGTTCCAACGTTATGGGTATTGTTTGAAAGAACAATGAATTGATTTGACTTTTATTGACTCATATTTTCTATATATAACCAGAAAAGAGGCGCAAAAATGTTTGTGTGATTCGATGAACTGCAGGGGTTATATCGGTGCCACTGAATCGGTCGATATTCTGACCGATGGCTCCCGAATAACACCCAAACAAAAAAGCCTTAGCGAAGAAATGGCTGAAGAAGTGAATGAGGAGGAAGTTCTCGAAGATCTTGCGGTAAGTTTTGACACTATTTAGTAATATTTGCAAAAATGTTATCAAAATTAAAGCAAAAGCAGTCGTTGTCTGAACTCTAGTCCTTAAAAATCGAATATTTTTTTCACAGTTATGTCTACTCTTGTTATCAAATAAACGAATTTTGGATTTTATTAACTCTTTTGGCTATCATTTCGTCAGTTTAATAGCGATTATCGGAATCTCTGTTTCAAACAATTTCACCTTTAATTGCATTCATATTTAAACCAATTAAAAGAATATTCATTTTTGATGAGAATTTTGCGTAATTCGAGACAACGACTGCTTTATTGCTATTTTGCCTACAAATGACTCAATCATTGATTTGTTTGACAGCTCGAGGAGGAAATCGCTAAACTCTCTGAAGGCGGAGGACTAAGGAATCGCCAGCAGGTCTTGATGTTGGCTAGACTTATGGTACGGGCGGAGGACACGGTCTCCAGAATTAAGTTAATTAACATAATTAAGGGAACGGTAGAAATCGCATACTTAAGGCTTCTTCTGGACTATCATGGCTTACAACTGATCTGGAGTTGGATGGTTGAGGTCGAGGACAGTGATCTCAAGGCTGAGATATTGGAACTCTTGGAAATACTGCCCATACCTAACAAAACTATGTTAACCGACAGCAAAGTCTATTCAGTTGTCGAGCGTTGGTCTCAGCAGACAAATGAAGACATCGTTAAAAGCACTAACGGCTCGAACTCTATGTCTTCTATTGAACCGAATTTGAATTCAACAATAGTTTCGGCAAAAGTAGAAGAAACTCCTTCTGTGGAAGCAGTCGTTCCACCAGAAAGTCCTTCTGTGGAAGCAGTCGTTCCACCAGAAAGTCCTTCTGTTGAAGCAGTCGTTCCACCAGAAAGTCCTTCTGTTGAAGCAGTCGTTCCACCAGAAAGTCCTTCCGTTGAAGCCGTCGTTCCGCCAGAAAGTCCTTCCATTGAAGCAGTCGTTCCGCAAGAGAGCCCTTCCGTTGAAACAATGGTTCCGCCCGAAAGTCTTGAGCCGAATGATAGTCAATCATCTGATGTGATCTCTGTTGTGAAGACAGAACCGATTGAAGAACAAAAAGCCGAACAAATGACTGAATCTCTGAATAATATCTGTTCTACGACTCAATCAGAGGATTCGGCTCAACTCGAGGGAACGGAGGACTCGAATCAATTAGAAGTGGTTTCGAAAAATGAATCGGAGGTACAAAATGAAGACTCGGAACAAATGGAAGAAAATAAAGAAACGAATGAGAAGTCTAGTCTTCGGATTGAACTCAAATGTTCTTCGCTATCATTAGTGATTAAACCCCGTTCTGTGCCGAACGCACCCAAAGCTGAGAGCCCTCAGACGATGACTCCAGTGATTAAGGCTAAGCCAAGTATTGCTTCTTTGGCTCAAAAACTATTACTCAATTGGAAAGAACTGAAAGAAGTTTTTCGAATCCCACGACTGGAGCGACAGAAACGACACGAAGACGAGAAAGAGGCGGACAGGAAGACTAAAGAAGTGGAGGAACGGAGGGCCAGAGGTCTGCCTGTGTCGTACGACAAGAGAGGAGCCGATGACAGAGACTATACGATCGCTGGTATTCTTGGAATCAGACGGAAAGGAATCAAACGAACCAACGATTCGAAAGACACTTCAAATAAGAAGAGTTCAAACACTTTATCGCAAATAATGTCTTCGAGTTTCAGTAAAGTGAGTAAAGAAGAGCACCGGAAGATGTTTGAGGCGGAAGTGGCACAAAAGGACTATCAGGAGGCGCTCAAGAGGTATCACCAGGAGTTGGCTTATTATAACGCCGTTTATGGCCATCAGCTTCAGGCCCACCAACAACAGCAACAACAACAACAGCAGCAGTACTCACAAGAAACTCAAGTGCGGGAACAGTACGCAAATACCTACAGTGCTTATGAACAGTACTATCAAAGCGATCAAAACTATTTACAGCCTTCAGTCAACTATTCGGCTCCGACTGAGGCCAGTGTTGAGTATATGAGTGAAGAAACGCAACAATTTGTCGAATACAGTGAAGACAACGCCAGTGCAGACGACAATGTGATGTTCGGAATGGAAACGTCGGCTTCGGTTTTGATACCTTTGGCTAACTTGGATTGGGAGCCAATGGCTGAATCACAGTCTCCTCTGGCCATCGATTCCGTTCCCAATGATATGATTGTTTACGGCGACCAAAATCTGACCAAAAGCCCGACATTGGAGGACCAGAACTCTATATTCGACAGCACATACCCACCTCCCGGTGTCTTCTATGTGACGCCCGACGGAAGCAATTATTTCACTCCATTGCCTGTCGACCGAAAGGAAAGGTCGATTAATCTTGTTTTCGAAAACAATATAACTGTTCCGCTAACACCTGATACGACCAAATGCCTGACCACTAAACTGCCCCACAATTGGGGTCACAATAGAGACAAAAACGGAAATATTTATTACTACAACAAAACTAAACGCAAATCCCAATGGATAGCACCCGAAGAGGACAAACATATATCGCCAGTCATTGCCGACATTGAGGTTCCTATAGATGTAAATACTGACCAAAAACTAAGTGACACCGAAGAGTCGACTCCCGGTCCAGAAATTCCTTCACTCATCACATCTCCAAAACTAGAGGAAACGGAAGAACCGATCGATTCTTTTCTGGCGTCGACAGCGCCCGACAGTATGTCGTTCACAGCCGAACCGGAAGCTGTCGTCACAGTCAACAACAGTCCCCAAAATCTTCTCCAAACCATACTTGCATTGGAAGCGGACCCCCGGAGGCGCCGACAAATGCTCAACTCAGTGGTGCCGTCGACGACCACAGCCGCGGCCGACACCTCATCGAATCGGAAGAAATCATTTTCATCTACGCGTCAGATCCAGGAGTACTTCAGAAACAAAATGTCAGAATATGTGGTCCATTGTCTCAATCCGTACCGAAAGCCTGACTGCAAGAAAGGAAGGATTCTTAATAACAATGACTTCAAGTATTTGGCCCGAAAGGTACGCAAGGATTGATGTCTTTTCAAATGATTTGAATTGTATTTAATTGTATTTATTTATAATTATTATAATTATGATTACAATTGATTACAGTTAACGCATACCATAATGGGAAAGGAGATAAAACAGTGCAAATCACTTGAGAACCTGTCCTGCAATGAGGCGGTCAAACACAAGACCAAGGATTATGTGAAGAAATATATGGCCCGATTCGGCCCCTTCTATAAGACAGAGAACACAAACGATCGAATGGTTTCGCCCAAAGATATTGTGGCCAATGATTCGAACGACTGATTTGTAAATTAAAATCCAATTATTATTAATATTATTATAATTTAATGAACAGAATGACTAAAAACATGTAAATATCATAAGAAGTCACGAATTTTTATATAACTTATTATGTATTTAAACGAAACGTTCAATCAGTTTACGACCGCATACGACATGACATCTCATTAAACGTTGCATTTCTGATGAAAACTCTCATTAAATGTTGTAATAAATTAATTATTATTATTATTACTATATTTTCGGTTTACTATTAATTGTTTAGAATTATTGGTTTCCAAATGTTTTAAAGTTTTTATCGAAAATAAAAAGTTTTTCAATTAGTCTTAACTCAAATTCGTCTCAATTTCTGATTCATATATCGATTCACTATTGACTGCAAATAAAATTATTAAAAATTTTTTTTGTGTCTAATCTTAAGACTATTTTTTCGGTAAATGATGATTGAATTTAAAGAGAGCGCCGATGACTTGATTGGCAACGGATCCGAAACACGTGAATATATTGCTTGCGTTTGATGTCATTCTATGAGCTTTTGGGCGTTTTATTACTGCTGTTCAGTTCAGTCATACGTTTGCAGAGAAATAAGTTTTGTTAGAAAATAGTGAATAAAACAAATGTTTTGTTTATTTATATATTTATTAAGCGATTGATTAGTCGATAGACGACAACAGAAATGAATACTTCGGACAAAATGACACTCAAAGACAACAAAGAGATCTCCAGTTTCTTTGTGACCAAACATTCGTGGAAAGGAAAGTATGTATCGGTTGAGACACTAATCCACTGCTCATTGACTTCGTGTCCAATATTTCACTTTTGTTAACAATATTTCACTTTAGATACAAACGGATTCTGACGGTCGGAACGGCCGGTATATCGACACACAATATAACGTCTATGGAGTGCACCAATTCCTGGTCCTATTCCGAAGTGACCAATGTCTTCCCAATGATCCCGAAGAGCCAGTTGTCGCCATCGGGAGCGGGTCCGACGCTGACCACCGGAGGCAACGAATTGTTTTGCTTGAGCTTCAAAAGGGGCCGAAAGACAGACTCAATGAAGTTCTCGTCCGAACACAGGAGTCATATCATATCCACTGCTCTTCAGTTTCGCCACAAATTCGTTGACCCGAACTACCCGACCAACGGTTCGCCCAATGATTCGACTAAATATAACTGTTATAAACACCACTGGTCTGAACGGAAACTGCCTGTCCTTCTGGATGTCGGAGTCTGTAGTGTCAACCAAATGGATCCGATAAAGCAAACCCTTATAACCAGTTATTTGTATAAAGACATGGATCACTTGATTCCTGTATCCGATGCTTCCGGTGCTTTCGTCATATCGTACGGGGGGTTCAATAGATATCATTTGTTCAGTTGTGACAACAGAGAGGAACTGCTCAAAAGGATATGCGACAGCGCCTGGAATAATGTCGGGGTTGTCCTCCGCTTTAAGAAAGAGTCCATAAGTTTAGCGCAGTTTCCGTCCCAACGGTTCGGCCGATTCAGTGATGACTATTCGGTGACCTCACTGTTCGAGTTCTCAGTCCATAAGATAAGTCCCCGACACAACTCAGAGCCGATCAAAAGGATTCTGTGCTTAACCGACACCTGTTTAGTGGAAAGGGATCCGAATTCCTATTTGATAGTTACTTTGCGACCCCTCTGTGATGTGTTCGCTCTCATCAGACATACAAATAATCCGCAACTGTTTTCGATTGAGTACATTAAGGGACAGACCCGAACATACAGTTCCACAGACAGGGACGCACTGTTGGCCTCTATAATGGACGGCGTGAGAGCGTCGGGCAATCTGGACGTTCACGTGAAGATGAGTAACAGTGAAAGAGCCCATCGAATGGCTCCCTATTCTGCGCGCGTCGACGAAGAGGTCGAGAGCCAACACTTGAAGTTCTTGCAGACGCCGCCCAACAACTGGACATTCAATGACGCCATCATTAGATTCAATGCTAACTGTGCTTATAGTGGTCTCACCCATAGTGTCACTCAGGACGGACTGTTCGCCGAGAATAAGGAGAAAATGATTTACAGCGCTTTGGCCTCATTTGCCGACAGAGACGGCGACTCCAATGAGGCCAACGACGAGCACTTAGAGCAACAGTTTCAGGCACTCAGAAGACTCGTCGCATCAAAGGCCGGCTTTTCCTCATTTACTGCTAATCCCAGGTTTCGAGAGTGTTTGGGACTCAAAGTGGTCAGAGGTTTGAAGCGGAACAACGATAATGTCATCCACTCTGCCATTGATATGCTCTGCGCTCTAATGCAGGTATGAATGCCTTTCCTCTACAAAAAGTTATATTCAATTCAGTTATGTTTGCAATGCTTTCAAATCAATTATTGCCCAAAATATCAATTAATTTGCAAATGTTTTCCAATAAATCGATTGATTTTTATTTACAGAATATATTATTTTTTATTTTTATGTTTTCATAAAACGCTTGCAATGAATGGGCGTTTAATGTGTTTGCTCTGCGAAACCTGAACTCCAATTGTGTTTTAATCTTTGCTTTTATTCTGCGATTGATTTTCGAAAAATCAGTTAATATTCTGTGATTTGTTTTGTAACGAAATGCCAGTCATTTCAAACATATGTTTAGTAATGAATTGCAAATATTATTCCTTACTATCGGGAAAGATAGCCTACCAAAGTACCAGTACCAGTACCAGTACCAGTACCAGTACCAGTACCAGTACCAGTACCAGTACCAGTACCATGCTCAATCTTATATCCACTTAAGCAGACAAACAGTTGTGCTGTAGGCTGAGTCAGGAAATCATTGTAAGATCAATACTACAAAAGGTACGGGGAATATAAAGCATGTGTCAAAGGGGGCATTGGGGGCAATGTTGACAATAATTAATTTAATATAAGTTAAGTTAAAAAACCATAATATTTGGCCAAGCTCAGCAAACCTAGGGGAAATATAGGGGGAGGGAAAGGGTCCACATGAAATTGGCTAGAATGACGTCAAAAACCGGTTTATACCGGAAAGGGGTCATTTTATTTTCAGCTCTCTGTTAGCCTTAAACGATCAAAAGCCTGAATTCTTGAATATTGAAACTACCTAATTAGCAAGTTATTACATGTCTGTATTCCACTTCTTCATACCATTTAGGAGTATAAACCCTATAAACCCTATAAACCCTGCACTACTCTGACTGTACATTATTAGTCATCTCTATCTTTGATCAAGTTGATTTTTTGTCAAATGATTATCAAATCAAAACAATTATGTTTTTATCGAAAGAGTTATAAAAATTATCTTCAATTAAGATAAGAAACTGAACAGTGAGTTCGGGTCAATTTGAGCAATGATTTATCGAAACCATATCTGAATTCTGACTCATTTTATCTTTGATTGAAATAATTATTATTTAAATTATTTTTTTAATAAATTCTGTATTAATCGCAAAACAATACTTGATTTGCAGCCAATGCATGACGACTATGATCTACGTCAGGAACAGTTGAATAAAAGTTCTTTACTTTCTTCCAAATCCTTTTTGGAAAGCCTACTCGACGTTCTCAAACTGCACGTCAATAGAGGCACCGGTGCTCTAGTGGTCACATCAATGCTAGACTTTCTTACTTTTTCGTTGTGCGCGCCCTATAGTGAGACCACAGACGGCGGACACTTCGACACACTCTTGGAAATGGTGGCCGCGTATGGGCGGCCCATATTCAAGTTGTTCCAACACCCGTCCCTGGCCATAGTGAAGGGCGCAGGACTTGTAATGAAGGCTATTATAGAAGAGGGCAATGCAGAGGTGTCTTCTAAGATGCAGGAGCTGGCACTGGCAGAGGGGGCTCTGCTCAGGCATCTGCACATTGCCTTATTCATCGCCTCTTCTGACGGCAGGTTCCTTCCGGTTCAACACCTTTCCCGACAATTGGTCAGTTTGTGGACGACTGACAATGAGGTGGCGTCGGCTCTGCTCCGACGAGTGGTTCCGATCGGACTTTTGAATTATTTGGAGTCAACAGAAGTGCCGCCAAAAGAGGCCATAAATAGTCTGTTAGTCAGAGATAACCTCAAAATAGCACAAAACCAGTCGACGAAGAATACGAGTCGTTTGGATGCGATTCGAGACATGCATTCGTCGGTCAGAGTCATAGAAAAGCATTTGGAGAATGTGTTCCAACACTGGAGACAACGCATCGGTATTCCTAAGAAAGACGACTCCAAAGCACTGCAAAGACCAGTAGTATTGCGGCGAAGGAGAGAACGGGTGAAGTCGAGCGCCAACTGGAATATGCTTTACTACCAGTTCCAAAAAGATCACTCGAAGCCAGACCTGATTTGGAACTATAAGACCAGAGAAGAACTGCGCGAATCGTTAGACAACGAGATGAGAGTCTTCCTGACAGACAAGGAGTTGTGCGGAAATCAAGCGATTTCTTGGAATCACAACGAATTCGAAGTCCAATACAATTCACTGAACGATGAAATCAAAATCGGTTTCTATTATTTGCGTCTTTTGCTCGAAGAGGACAGTGCGAGCGGTGAGACTAACCTAACGGATCGGCTGTTTATAAAAAATCCGAACGAATTCTTCAACGATCTGTACCACCGATTCCTACTGACCACCAAGTCGTCAATGAAGGCCTGTTGTCTTCAGGCCATGTCTATTGTGTACTGCGCTTATAGTGAAGAAATCGGTTCTTTCAATGACACGAAGTTCATAGTTTCGATGTTAGAGCGCACCTCAGACAAGACGGAAAGGGATCGACTCCTGGGCTTCATATCAAAACTTATAGTCAATAAACGCAATGCCAAAGAGCTGATCGACGCGGGAGGGGTCAGGGTTTTGATCGATTTGCTTACATTAGCACATCTGCACGTCAGCAGAGCTACTGTTCCCACACAAACCAATGTAATCGAAGCGTCGGCAGAAATAATGGCAATGGGATCACAAGAAAAGGAATGGTATATCGGAGATGTGGAGCGCGAACGGAAGGGGCCCTTGAGTTTCGCTGAGATTCAAGAACTCTGGGCTAACAATAAATTAAGTCCGAAGACCAAGTGCTGGGCGCAGGGACTCGACGGGTGGAAGCCATTGATATATGTGCCACAACTGAAGTGGACTTTAATTGCAAACAATAATCCGATTTTGAATGAAAGCGAACTCTCAGTACTTATTCTAAACATTTTGATCCAAATCTGTGAGTGCTATCCGAGTCGGGACAGTGACAACGCCATTGTCCGACCCCTTCCCAAAGTCAAGCGCACACTATCGGAGTCAACAGTACTGCCGCATATCGTCCAACTTTTGTTGACCTTTGACCCGACTATAGTTGAGAGAGTAGCCACTCTTCTGGCACTAGTAATGCAGGACAACCCACTGTTGCCGCGCCTGTACCAGTCGGGCCTCTTCTTCTTCATAATGATGTACACCAGTTCCAATTTGTTGCCCATCGGACGGCTTCTACACCTGAGTCACGGCGTGCAAGCGTTCAAAGGGGACGACATATCCAACGCCTCAATACTGCAGAGAAGTGTTTTGGGACAGCTATTGCCCGAAGCGATGATCTGTTACCTCGAGAACTACGGGCCCGAGAAGTTCGCGCAAATATTTTTGGGTGAATTCGATACTCCGGAAGCGATTTGGAGTTCGGAAATGAGACGACTTATGATCGAAAAGATTGCTTCACATATCGCGGACTTCAGTCCAAGACTGCGGTCCAACACAAGAGCACTCTATCAGTACTGTCCGATCCCTCCCATCCAATACCCGCAACTGGAGAACGAACTCTTCTGTAATATATATTATCTGAAGAACTTATGTGATATCAACCGATTCCCTGAGTGGCCGATCAAAGATCCGGTGCAACTCTTGCGCGATATACTCGAGCTCTGGAAAGTAGAGATCGAGAAGAAACCGAACTCCATGTCCATCGAAGAGGCGTTCGAAGTGTTGGGTTTGGACGGACAGGAATTGGATGAAAACACGATACGAAAGGCTTACTTCAAACTCGCGCAGCGCTTCCACCCGGACAAGAACCCGGAGGGAAGGGATAAGTTCGAAGAAGTGAACAAAGCTTATGAGTTCCTGTGCAGCAAAAACGCGCGCAACAGGAGCTCCGGACCCGACCCGCACAACATCACACTTGTATTGAAAGCCCAGAGCATTCTCTTCGGCCGCCATTCGGAAGCATTACATCCATACAAATACGCCGGATATCCGATGCTTATAAAGACACTACAGTTGGAGACACACGACGAACAGCTCTTCTCCAAACCGTACCCATTGCTGCCATACGCGTGCGAAACGGCCTATTATACAGTCAAGTGCTCTGCACTTAATGCAGAAGAACTGCGACGCGAAGGAGGGCTCGAGATATTGCGCGACGCCTTCTCGCGATGTGTTTCCGTTCTGTCCGCCTCTTCAAAGCCAACCGATGTGGCGGTTGAAGTGTGCACTCATATCGTCCGGTGCTTTACAGTCAGTGCTTCGTTCACCGGATGTCGTCAGAGATTAGCAGAAATGCCTTCCATTTCTCGAGACATCTCTCGACTCCTGTATTTCAAACACTTAACGAAACTCTGTTTAGTGGCCGTCGAATGTGTGGCCGCGTTCGCCGCCGACCCCAACCTTCAGCTGCAAATGTTCCAATCGGGTGCTCTGTTTAGTCTGTTATTGTTTTTATTCAAATATGACTTTACATTAGAAGAGGGAGGGGTCGAGTCCAATGAAGACTCCAACCAACAGGAAGTGGCCAATCAATTGGCCAAAATGAGCTTGGTGGCCTGCGCTCGACTCTCCCAGGACACGTCTTCAGTGTCGGAAGAACTGGACTCACAGGCCTACCCTTTGATTCGTCAGTCTGTGATATCTCTATTGACGCCATACTTAGCCAAACAGTTAGACCTCTCGACGACCACTACTGCAGACATATTGAAGACATTGAACAGCAATATAGAGAACCCGTACCTTATTTGGGACAACTCGACCAGAGCTGAACTCTCAGATTATTTGGAGACTCAACAGAGAGAGAACATGAGAAGCGGTGAATGTCCCGACCCGTCGATGGGCTCTTCATTCCAGTTCTCCAGTCATAAGGAAGAGCTAATTGTCGGCGAAATATTCGTTCGTATTTATAACGAACAGCCATTGTTTCCGTTGGAAAACCCTAAGGGATTCACAATTGATTTGCTCGACTACTTGGGCTCTCAGGCACAGTATATTCACTCAGCCCTCACTCTGGTGTCGACCTCAACCGGAAACGTAAACACCGATCGTTTGAATAATATTAAAATGTGTTTATTAGCGCTCAATAACGTCATAATACACAACTCCGGGGTCGAGATCCAGTGCATCGGACACTTCAAGCTATTGTTCAGTTTACTCCGTTTGGACCAAATCTCAGAACTGCAGACATTGGCCGTCAATGTGATCGCCAGTGTTTCCGGTAATCAAGAGTGCGTTCACGACATCTCCTCCTCTGAAGTGTTGGTCTATTTATTAATGGTATTGTATTCGAGTCCCGAAAGTGCCGATTCTGCCAAACAGTTGGCAGTACTGACAGCTCTGACGCCTCTTATGTTTAACAGCAAACTAATCAAAGAGGCCTTAAGTAAGGGCGCGATTCTCTATTTGCTGGCACTGTATGCAAACTCAGGCAACTTTGAAGTGCGCGAGAAATCAGCCGAACTCTTAGCGAAGATGACGTCAGATAAGCTGAGCGGACCCCGGATTAAATTGATTTTATGTAAATTTTTGCCCATTTTGTTCATCGATGCTATGAAAGACTCGTCTCAGACGTCTGTCCATCTGTTTGACGGCACCCAAGAGAACCCAGAACTCATTTGGAATGATTCGGCCCGTCGTTGTGTTTGCGAGACTTTAACCAAAATGTCTGAACAATTGTTTTGCGAACAAATGGCGAATCAATCGAGTGTTTGGAAGATTTCCAACGATTTTGAACTCAAACTACCCGTTGGTTTCGGCGAATTAGTAATCGCTGGCGTATACCTCAGGCTATACGTACAGAACCCGAGTTGGGTCGTCAGGAAACCCAAAGAATTCATGACTGAACTCATGGATACAGCAAAGATACTGATGGAACGGGAGCAGAGCACAGAGGTTTGATTGATAGAATATAGTGCTCATTGAGTGAACATTACTGTAAACCCTCTTTTGATTTATAGGTCCAGAAGTTAGAACTGGTGACCAACGCCCTCACATGTCTATTGCAGGCACAGCCGGCACTAATGGACTCGATTCCAGCCATGGGTCACATCCAGTCATTTGTCAACAACTTATCGAACAGAAGACATGAAGCGATTCCAAAGAGTTGTCTCCAAATACTGCGCCAAATGAGCGAAAACCGGACGTGTATTGAGTCTATGATTGGCTGTAAATATCTTTTGACTCAAATATTTTTTGTGATTAAAACTCACGAAAGTCTTACCGATATTTCGTGCGAAACATTGAGTAAATTATTCGAAATCGATTCGATCGACGAATTGGTCGCTCAAGCGATCAAAACTCAATTAATCAGTCATTTGCTTAAACTCTTGGATTCAAACCAATCACAACATAACAGTTCAACTAAAGCACAAATCGTTCAAATCCTTAAACATATGCTTAAAAGCGGTGTTTATGGACAGGAAGTCAACGATTTGTTGGACAAATCCAATGTTTGGTCTGAATATAGGGATCAGAAGCACGACTTGTTTATAACCAGTTCTGCGTTCTCGGGATATCTGACGGGTATGTCATTCACTCAAATCATAATATACTGTAGCTATGATTGCGTTCACTAATGCTTATCAGATTAGGGGTCGAATCAAATTGAGTTTTTGAATGCCATGTAAGCAATATTTCACTATTAACCGGGTCATTTGAAAGCACAAAAGGCTTCAGAACTTAAAGAATGGTTATATAGATCTTCGTTGTCAGCAAAGGCTAAACAAATGAAACATTGTTTTGCATCCACTTTATCCAGAAGTGAAGATATGATATGATAAACAATTCCTATAATGTAGGCCTATATTAGGGGACAATTATTCTTCTATGGATAGCATTAAGTCCTATAGTCTTCCATCGGTTAGTTCGCATAGACTTAGCATTTGTTCGTTTTTCAACACATTTTCGGCCGATTGTGGGTCTGACCGGACAATACTTTTTAGATTTTGTAAGCATTTCCAGGATTTATCTGATCCTAAGTATAGGTTAAAGTAAGCACTACTGCTATATGTCATCCATTGTTATTATTATTTGAATTATTTCTAAAATTAACTCTAAATCTAACTATAATTAACTGTTTTTATAGGCTCAACAGTACAGACGGCCGGTTACCTAACTCAGGGCTCTTCAATAAACTCAATGCCTTCGTCTCCGCCACCGCTTTAATACAACAATTACTAGACTTCAATAGAATTCGTAATTTTATATTTGAGAACAAATACAGAAAATCTATATTTTATTTCATTTCTATTTTAACCGTGAATTTGCAAAATTGTATTCTTATTGATATTATTCCTATAATTATTAATATATTTATAAAAACTGTTATTAATATCAAAATTATTTTTATTTATACTTTAATACAAAGCAAATGCTGTTATACTCATCGACTGATCAGTAAAGGAGTTGTCTTTGATTTTAAGCTTTATTTCATTTGTTTTCATATAATATCAGAAATAATTGGTTCGAAAGAAATGTCGAAACAGTTATAAGAAAATAGTTTTCTAACACAAAATCGATAGAGTTGTCAGAATTGCACAGTTATTCTGTGTCTGTCCATGAGTTGCATCACATTAATAGCAGAACTCAGATATATATTGGAAGTCAGGCCTCAATGCAAGCCATGCGTAAAGAATAGCATTTATTTCTCTGAATTAATTGCTCGAAACCTATGTTTAATCGCATTCGTGAAACAAACCGACAATTCTTTAATCATTTAAAACCTTATTTATTCGCCGGACAGTCCTATAGACTAACTCCGGATCTAATGACTCCCTTTCTGGTTGTCTTAATGAATCAAATCTAATTCAATATACTCTGTATACTATGCACTGATAGTCACAGTGAGAGCGCATAACAATAAGCAGACTCTGTTAGCCTAACTTTTTTTCTCTAAGCCTAGTCTGTGGATCAGTTTTGAAGTAACTCTGTGTTCACTAAACTTGTCTTTATATGAATTTCTGCTGGAATTCTGTTTTTTGTGAAACAATTCTCGTTTAGTGTTTGGTTTGAATTGAATTTAATAGAAGTTATCGAAAGGAAAGTATTATTACTGCAGTTGTGATGAACTATAGCGGCACGACATCCAATGCTCCATCACGTGGTCCCATAAAACTGAAGAAGAAAGACCTGCAGGATATTAAAGACGACACATTCCTGGTATGTCTTCTTAGAGTTCTTGACTCACAAATGAATATCTCATTGAAATGAAGTTTTCGCTTATTAATTATACAATACTTTTTGCATACATTCTAATAAAAAATGAGCAGAGTCTAAATACTTCCTCAGTTTTTAGTTTTGATTTTCATTTTGATGACATCAAAGATAGAATTAATCTTGATCATTTGTTCTATTATTCCGATTAAACCTCACATTTGATGAATTTTAAGTTTTAGCCCATTTTATGCCTGAATATGATCTCAGATGAAATGATTGCGCTTTAGTCTGAAAGTCTGAAATACTGTATGTTTTACCGGAAGATATTCAATAAACCGGGTCATATAAGTTATAAACTACAGTAGTACTGTATACTCTTCTAAAATCGACTGCCTATTACTCTTTGCTAAATACTAAGTTGCTTCTGAAATACTGCCTGTGCTCGACACTATCAAAAGGGAAATTCAATAAAAATATTAATTAAAAGGTTTGGCACAAAATTAAGTATAATTTCTGTGATTTTAGAGATTCTCACTTTTATAGCAAAATATATTTCATTTGATCTCCGCTGAAATCTCAATTCACAGAACTTTGTTATCAGCTCTGATCAAAATATTATAACTTATAAAAATTTATGAAAACATTTCATTTATTATTTATAGAATACCATTACTGATGAAAAAGTTATGAAATAAATAAGTTGTGAATCAAATTCACTTTGAGTGCAGAATAAATGAAAGCAAACCGAGAATTAATACAACGAAATGTATTAATAAATAATAAATCCTTAATAAATAAAAATAAAATCAAAGCTATTGTTAAATAATAAACTCTTTATTATTGTCAGTCTATAACCACTCTATAACAAAGCGATAGCGCAATGGTTATTAGATTGAGCCCAATTCAACCAATGGTCACATTATATTGGACACTGATCATATTGTCTTCTTTGTCAAATTTTTTCTAATAGTTATTCGAAATTCAAATTCAATCCTAGTTTTGTGTTTTGAGCTGAGCTGAGTCCAGATCTATTCCAAAGCCGAAAAGTTTTATTTGAATTCAATTAATTTGGAGTCAATTCTGTCGATGTGTTCAAAATCATAATTGGATTCATTTCCCAAATGACAATTGCAAAAGAAAATGACCCTAAGGTCAAGTGTGATATTGGCCAGTGATGTCGATAAAGTTTCCTGCTAGCTTTCCTAATGAAATGCCATTCCGGACTATTCGGACTTTTGGTTTATATTAGTATTAAAGCGTTTTTTTATTTTTTCAACTTTTGCCAAAATATTATTAATATTTTTCTTTTAATATCTTTCGATAAATCGGATCCTTATATAACAGACGAGTCGTTTGAAACCAAAGACGACATTGAATTCGATGATTGAATGAAAATTAATGGAAAGCCATTCGAGTAAAGAATGTTTTTTTAGTTTTGTATAAAAGTTCAGATTTATATGAAAACCAATTTTACGAAAACTTATATAAAAAGCAATTGACTTAACCTGAAATTATTGATCTTTTTTCGGAAGTTTAATACAGAATATTGTATTTAATTAAAAAACAAAGTCATCTCCAAAACAATGCAATTGAGTCACTGAGTCCGAGCCAATGGGTCCTCTTTTCTTAAACATATCGATAAATCAGACCAAATGTCGGACATTGGATACAATAAGTTTCTCGGAACCAATTTTATTGTTTTCGTAGACTTGATTTATCCTTGTCTATTTGTCCTTGCATTTTTTTCTCATTTTATCTGCAGTGAACTCAAAAAAGCCGAAATAAGCAGACCATTGGCCACCCGGATCTTTTTAATCATATTCTATGCATTAAAATGTAATTCAATATAATTTTTTAAGCGACGGCTCATTTAAGTTAAAATTTTAATATAAAATATACTTTTAGTAAACTAAGATATTTGAAATATACAGTATTTGGAACTGAAAATAGCCGTTCAGTTGTCATAAAAAGAAATAACATTTCAAACGATAAAGCATTCAAATATGAAAAGCAATTTCTAAGGATTATAATTGAATCCTATTCTGAATACGTGCGCACAGAATGGCTTCAATCGGTTTGATTTCTAGAACACAATTCTTTCGATCAATTCTTGTGGATATTCTGGCAAATACTTGAAACTAATATTAGTGGCTGTACTGCACTGTACTGTCGATGTATTAATCTGTAGAAACTTTGTTTATATTTATTTATTTGAAACAATAGTACAGATTCTGAATAGTTTGGAGACTAGTCTCAAATTCTAGTCAATACTGTATTTCTGATATTTTGAGCCATACTTGACAATACTTTTAAGCATCTCGGGTCAAATTTTAATCTGTGACCACTACACCCTCTAAGAAGCATTCAGTGTAAATACAAATCATTGATACAAATCAACTCACAGTCAGGTTCAGTTAATTTAGTCCATTTTAATTGCAAAACATTCATTAAAACTCAACCGAATCCTAATCTGAATTCATGTTCTCATTAAAACAGTATTATATTAATTCCGGTTTCAAACGATTCAAATATTAATCAATTCTCAACTATTAATATAATAAATGAGTCATTTAGTTTAAATCAAATTAGTTTAATTGAACATGCACAGGAGGAGAGGACAATTGACCTGTGCCCTTTTAATGACACAATCCACAATTGTTTTAATAGCAGAGCAAACAAAATATTGTCTTTACAGTCAATCATATCATATGAAAGTCTGTATCCCTGGGTTAATCTTACAATGAAAAGTCCTTTACTGTATACGGAATTGCCGAAATTGACCATGTGCAAATGATCACCATCACTAGTATAGTCTAATAGTACATGACCTAGCTATAACTGGAGCCTGAAACGGCCGAATTTGGTCACTGGATATGTGCCAAATTAGGAATTCATGCAAAATATAGATTTAACCCCTCACAACATACTGTATATGCTAGTTCGTATATTCTTGTTGTTATTTTAAGCATTCGTATGAAGACTTAAACACTGGCCACATAGCCATAACCTCCAGCTAAGCAGTTTGAGTGGATGGTCTGGTTGACTGAATTTTTTTCAACTCGGGTCTAGCAGTTCATGCATACAAATCTCAGTCTTTCAAGTGAACAGAGACTATTCAGGCCAACAGCTTAGCTGGAAGTTATGACCAGTGAAATCCACATTTATTTTGGGGTCCTTTAAAGGAGTCAACATATATGCGAAAAAGCATCAAATCATTGATTCAATTCATACTCTTTTTCATACTGTTTGTCAACATTTTATTTAGCAGTTATTTGAGCCATCCCTAGCCGTCTATCAGTCAGGACTCAGGACTGGTTAAAATGCATAGATGTGAGCAGGAATCATTATTTGCATAGAGGCAATGAATATTCTCTATTATTGATGATTAGATAATCACTTTTATTCATTCACTCTATGCAAATAATGTGGTTCTAAGCTTTATACATTTTAATCTGTAAAGACCAGGGCTTCGCTAAAGCTTAAAATAGAGCTTGAGTAGATCTTGTAATTTATGAGTTCAGCGGAAAAGTTCTGAATAAAAGTTGAGAACAAATCACAAAAACGATATGAATTTTGCATTCATTTGAACCAAACTCTCTATCTGTCCATTCGTTTGCTTAGGTTAGGTTAGGTTAGGTTAGGTTACCCTCCTCTATTTTCGATCTTTTTGAGGAAAAACCGCGAAAATGGGGCACTTTTTGCCCTCAAAGGTGATTGATTGTACCCCTTTTGGCAAAATTTTTGGCTTACCCACCATGTCGTCAGACCCATTGCCTATCTCTGAGCTATGTGGCCAGTGTTTGTGTTTTATTTGTATGAGAAGTACACACAAAACTGCATTTTATAGTTTTCTGAATAACACAATATAAGAGATTAATGAGACGGGTTCTCAATGTAGTGCATAAAATCACGCGCGCACACAACAATGCCAATTCAAGAAATCATAAAAATGCAGTCTCAGACTATCAGATGAATACCAAGTTTTGTTTTATAAAATAATTAGGTGATTAAACTAATACATCTTTATTCAGGGTTGTATATGTTCCAGTTCCATTAATCTGTTATATGTAATTACTAATTACTAATTTAGTAGTAAGTATTGTGAATATTATTTTGAATACTCAGTAATGCGAATAAAAAGTTTTATGAGTTTAAGTAATGTATGAATCGATAAAACACTATTAAAAGAGAGCTTTTGTTCCAAAACTAAAGAAAAAGAAAACGAATGAATTGCTTGAATTAAACTAATCATTTGAAGCCATTATATATTTAATATTTTGTATTCACTGGTCATCTATTGAAATGAATATTTATTACCCTTGGATTCGAGTGGAAATTTTCAACACTCGAGATAAAAGAGTTCATAAACTTATTCTTCTCTTATTTCTTATGATTTATGGAATTTGTGTTATGACTCAGAAAATACAAAGAATGCAATTCTTCACTCAATTGCAATAAAACTTATACTTCATAACAGAATGTGAACAAAATCTTTATTATAGGACTCATATGATATGAATCTCTCGAATCGATCGATTTGTTTGCAAAAATACTTTTGAGAATTCAAAACTTGAAACCAGAAAATTAAATAAAAACTTAACGCATAAATGTAATTGAATCAAATGGTGATAGTTTCTTTTTGTTTGCGTTGAATTTTAGGTTTTTCAACTTGTCCTTGGTGCAACATTTGATAGGAATAATCAATTTGCTTGCTTTCATCTCAGCTAATGTCCGATCGATTAAAACTTTTCACTTCCGATGCGCTCGTAATCGACTAAAGAGTAGTTATTTTTTTGTTGAAATTTGTTTTCAACTAATTTTGTTTTTTAGACTTTCTTCAGATCCTGTAATTTGTGGCCAACTGTGTAATACATGATTATGATGTGCCTGTCCTTTGGACTCCACTTGCAAACGCATATTTCTAATCAATATAAATGATTGTACAGTATGTCTGATGCAGAGCACGAATATTCTTACTGTATGTACGGCACAGAACTCATTCCCTGATCTCCTCTTCTCTCCCTTTGCTTTCTTTTCATCATTTTTTTCTACTCTTCTATCGCTTAATAGATATTTTAAAATTTTATTTTCGTTGCCTCTTCTCAGCCAGAAATTGCTTAAAAATTATTTCTGTTTAAACATTAGTTTCATATTTTTAGAATTGATAAGAGTTTCCAAAAAATATATTAAATATTTACTCTTCTCTATAGAGTTTGCATTTAGTGCTATCAGTGCTAATGTCGAGCAAAGCCACAAATTCATATTGGATACAAATTCTCGCTTAACATACGCGGAATGACACACATTCTTCATAAATATTTTCATATAATTGTGTTTTCTATGAAACTTATTTATAGCGCATATTAATTGTCAGATTTATATCATTTAATTTTAGATTTGACGCAAAATTATGTTTTACTTAAAATAATTTTTTGTTTCAAAGTATTCAGTGATAAATACAGAGATTGCCAACACTTCAGTAGCAGATAATTTGAAATTAAGCTCAGAATCCGTAAGTGTGAACAATAAGAGTTAAATATACAGTCATTTTGATATTTTATTTTAAATATTTCAACCGTTAAGATAAATAATCTTTTCGACAGCAGTACTGGTTTCAAATCATTTTCAAAATTTTTGTTCTCATTGTATATTATTAGCTATTCTTTGAGAAAATGCTCTTTGCCATTTTATAATTGATATGACCAAGTTTGTCAAAAGCAATCAAAAGAATTATCTGAAACAAATTATCTTTTGTAAACTTTAATTTAAAATCAAATTATTTTTGGTATAAAAGTTTATTTGATTCATAAATTGAGTATTGATTTAACAAGAAATTGGCCAAAAAACAAAACCAACTTCAAAGTCCTTAACTGCTCTAAACTGTCGTCAATTTCAATGTGCATACAAACAGAATAATTAAGTGTTCGTCAAAACAGTGTTTTGTCGTTAAAAGAATGTCAAAAGCATTCAAACCATACTTTTATTGTACAATACATACAATGACATTGTTTGCCAAAAGTTAATTACAATATTCTGTAATAAAGAGCAAAATGTCTATGAATTTAAAAATCTAAACACAAAAATAGAGAATATTATGTCAATTACATGTTATGAATAATTTAAATTCTGTTCAGAAATATTTCTCATTAAAGCAAAAATAATTAATTTCTATTTAGTTTTACTTTTTCGCTAACAATTTTATATACAAATAGGAATTTTAATTTCGATGCCTCTCTTGTTTTCTTAGAGTCCATTAATTTCAACTCCAGATTAAAATTCTATTCAAATCCTTACCATTAGTTTTTAGTTAATTAAAAAAATATATAATTAAAAAAAAGAGGTTTAATATTCAGTTATTTGTGTCTTCACTTTCGAACCAGAATTGAATATAATATTTATACGCGCTTTACATAATTCATGTTACGTTGAAATTGGATTTGCACCAAAAGTTTGACACAACCCTACGGAAAGTAATCAACTCATTCTTTGGGATCGGTTGGGGATCTAAACTCAAACTTATATAACAAAATCAAACTATTCTTTAGAGAATTTTATACTAATACTCATCGCTTGAATTCTTTTTATAGATATTTTTTAATTATGAAAATTCAAAGCAATTCAATGCAGAGATAATTAGTTTCAATAAATACTATGTGGTTAATAAATTTATTATTCAATATATGAACACATTTTATAATTAAACAAATAATTGTATTACTGTATATCTAAGCTAGCAAAACGAAATGCTGTCCCGGGGTGTCATTTATGAGTTGAGTGAACACAAATTCTGAATCAATGTTTAGAAAGAAAAACATAAAAACAGCGCTAATATTGCACTGATTTGCACCACTTTATCAGGGATTATAAGTTGACTTAATTGTGTTGCATATATTGATGAAATAAACGGTTATCAATTTTACCTCTCTCCTTTTGCATATCTTGTCATGTTATGGCTGTATTCATAAAAATATGATTTCTTCTTAAAAGTGTTTTGGAATACCTTTAGCTCTCGTGCACTGAATTCTGTTTAAGCCTTACAATTGTTAGTTCAATAAAAGATTCACTAAATATAAAGTGCTTTCAAATGAAAATATAATGAATACAAGCATTCCTTTTGTTATCGATTATTAATTAAATAAAGCACTAAAACCCGAGTCATCTCACAAAACAAAGGAATTCAGGTTTAAAACAATTTGCAATTTAGAATTGAAAATATGAGGAAATTAATGTAATTTGAGCTAGAATACTTTTGTGTTCAGTAAAAATGTCAAGGTTATTTGAAATTTTGAACTGAGGTTATTTAATAATTGACAATTTTATTCTTTTTAACTACTTTTACAGCCTTTATAAATAGCCTGGTTTCTGGTATCCTCGTATGCCTGCGTAGATTTGAAAAAGAATCAGAAAAAAGGTTGAATTATTCGAATCATTTTGAAAATTTCAAATAAAAACTGAAATCGGATTAAGAAAATAATTTATTAAAAAAAATAATTATTATTAATAACTTTCTATTCATTCGTGTGATAAGAATAAGTAAACCATTTTATGTGAATATGTCGACCAAATTGTCTGATTTTAATCATATTTTAATATTAATATGAAGTTTATTAAATTTTCTAATGAATAATCATTAATCATATCATATAATAAAAGTTGTTTCGGATAAGAGTTTAATCGGAATTTGTTTCACATAAAGAATTTGTATTCAAGAATATTCCGATTCTTTTGTCTATATAACAACCAAAAGATGTCGCAATCGTTGCATTCATTTGTAGTTTTGTTTCAACTTTTTATAAATATCAGTAAATATTCTCAAATATATACAATTTATAGGTTTCTTGAGTTTCTTTAGCCTTAATTCAGACAAATCTTTGGAAAATTAACCGATTTTTACGTTTTAACGGAACTCTATTGAAGTGTATATTAAAGTCATTTCTTTGCCATTACTTCATCAAAGAATTCAAGCGAAGAATATATTTGTATACGTTGTTTGTGAACGGCATCGACGCTAACAAA
>JAQIWA010000007.1:0-87438 GCA_034693305.1 Eueremaeus valkanovi | reverse complement strand
TAATTAATAATAATTAAAATAATAAGAGTTATCTTTTTTGTCAATTTTCAGTTGTGAATGAATTGATTGATTAATGTATATATAATTGATATATAATATCGATAATCACAAAAAACTAGAATATATTTGCATTAATTTCTAATTATTTGAAACATCACTTAAACATAAATATAAAGTCTTTCACTCTTAGGATAAGATTTTATTTTTCTAAATAATATTCTAAAACATGTAATGATTGACAGATTATATATTTACTGAATATTTAGTTTAGGAGTTCTGCCAATCGAAACAGAATCAGTCAAATATTGTTTCCATTCAACTATATGATTATTATTAACCATGCTCATGTACTCAATTATCATATGTGCTTGGTATAATAGTTGTAACTTTCTCAGTGCTAGAACTTATAATTTCACAATTAATAACGAAAGTCAGTAAATCAAAATGATGCTGATTACCAGAGTGTGCAAAACACAGCAGCCTAGCCATTCATATGAGTCTGGTGTCATCAATACCAACAAAGGGGGTCTTAGCACATCAACTCAATAGTTAGCAGTTTAATTACCGTAAATTTACCGTAACTTACCGTAAATTTACAACCTTTACATCGTTAGCCAGGATACATTTGTTGTTGTTCGTAGAAATAATGATTCCATCATTACATTCGATTCTAATGGTGTGAATCTGTCTATAAGACGCTTATCTGCATCTCTGATATAGAACTTGTTTACTGTCTTTAACATTGATTTCAATTATATATTAATATTTTTCTTAACTCACATATCATCGAAAATTTTTTTTACTTCAGAATTATTATTATTATTATTATTCTCTCTTATATTGCTTATAGAAATATCTTATGATTAGCTGTTTCTCAATAGAATTTATTTTCTCTAATCAACTTTGAAGGCCTTATGCATACAATTAGAAAATATAATTAAAATTCTAAAAAAAAATTGAGAAAAAATAGAAATTGCTTTTAACACGAATTTATGCAAATAATCAAAATTAAAAAATGAATAACAATTTTATTAAAACAAATGAACGATTTATTCGCACTTTTTCTTATGAAAAGATTAATGATCTTTGAATTTATAGTAATTATAAGTAAAAATATTTATTAATATATCTGTATCTGTATTCCTATTCATATTATATATTCAATAATATATCCATTCGTTCAAAAGTTCCGATAATAATAATAATAATCCAGGGGTGGCCAGACTTGTTCGGGCCAGGGGGGTCAGCCTAAATTTGGGTCAAAAGGGGTACAATGAATCAAATTCTTTCGGCCAAAAGTGCCCCATTTTCAAGTTTTTCGCACAATTTTCGCTCCGACATAGGGGGGTACAAATTTCAAATCTCTGGTGGGGGGTCGACCCCCTCCTGGACCCCCTCTGGCCAGACCTGATAATAATCATTTAATTCTTTTTTTCCCAAGTTCTCTCTCTCTCTCTCTCTCTCTCTCTCTCTCTCTCTCTCCCGAATACTTATAATAAATTCTTAATTTTCATAGAGTTATGATTTACATAACAATTATTAAGATTAGAAGCATTTCAGCAAATGATTAGAAAATTAAAAATTTAATTGTTTCGGTTGAAGTGCTAATTAAACAAGAAAAGGTACTAAACGTACTGGGTTAGCATTCACGAGTTTTAAACAAATATATGAATGAATTATTCAAAATTATTTAAAATTATACGGCTATTCAATTCAATTATTCATAAGTAATAATAGAGTCAAACAATTTTTTTATTAAATTTTTATAAATAATTACAGATTTAGTGAATTAAAAAATATAATTAAATTTATTTTCCAAAGATTTTAATTATTTATATAAAATACACGGGATATGCCTGGTATGCAGGTCTAGCACGTACAGAATCATAGTTATTATGATTGAACCATTTTGTTGCAAATGACTGGCCAACGGTAGTCTTTAATACTAGTATTGTTTTGATATTCGCATTGTTAAACATTACTTATGACTGAATAGAAGATTATTTTTTCTGTCAATCCTTACGAAATGAGTTCAATCATAAAGTTATGCAAATAGCAAAAGCAGGTGTGGTTACAAATTATGTTTGAATGACTAAAGTTAGCAAAAGATAGTGATTCACCGCTAATATGTTTTCTATAATGAATATATTTGTCATTATATTTCTGAATGCATCTTAGAAGTACTGTACAGTAATGTTGTGCAGATCCGCTTTTCTCATGTCATCTCATGTCGCAAACATGACGTCTAGCAATGCAAATGTCAAAACAATACAAGTATTAAAAACGACCGTTGGCTACAAATGACCAAACAACTAAATTTTTTATAGATCTAACCTTAAATATTTAGTTTTGTTGACTATATTCTACTGAAATATTTTATTTGTTTTAATAGTGTTTTGATAATTAAATTTGATTTTAATTTTCAAAATAATTAATTTATTCAAATCGTTATCTTTTTATCAAAATATAGTTTAGAAATAAGTTTTATTAATAATAATTAATCTCACGTTTATATCAAAACAAATTTAAATATTAATTAACTTGGAATTCCATTGTCTTTACCCCCCGTAGTGTTTATATGTGAAATTGTTTTAATACTAATATTATATTATTTTTATTGCTATAAAATTCAAACTTATTTGGTTAAAGTTGCCAACACTTATGGTTTGGTATTTTTCACATTCAAATTATAAGCTTTTATTTGTATTTCTTTTTAATTATACGAACTTTACTGAAGTTATACCAAATGATTAATGAAATTATAATCAAATTTACATTTTTATAATTATTTATTCAATCAAATTATAATCACTCTATCACAGGGATGGGGAGAGCTATAGTTCCGTAAGCGAAATGACCCTGCTATCTCTAACTTGTAAGCTGGGTATATAATTTTAAGTATTAATACGGTAGATCTGTTTAGACTGGAGCAAATAACATCTCGACAGCAGAAAAACTTATAATTAAGTTATATTAGAAGTAGATTACAAGTTGTGATTATATTGTATGAATCAATGAGCTTATGCTACTATACAGTTACAGTACAGTCAGTGATAGGCAATGGGGGATATTGGGGGTGGTATAACCACTGTGATTTTTGTTGAGGCCTACCCCCTCTGTTTTCCGATGATTTGGAGGAAAAAACTCGAAAATGGGGGCACTTTTGGGCGAAAAAGTGATTCGTTGTACCCCTTTTGGCAAAATATTTGGCTTAACCCCTGTCGTCAGACCCATTGCCTATCTCTGAGTACAGTACTGTTGGTACAAATCGTGTCCTTCGCTTAACTGTCTAACAATGCCGTTGGACTTGTCATATGAAAATAACCTAGTATGCAATTTGCCTGGTTTTTGGTAAGTTCTTACTCTATTGGCATTTGGAGTTAAATCAACCTAGTTCACATATCTGCTATTTTTTCTGTGAATATCAATCTAATAATCGAAAACATTTTTGACAACAGTTTCCGGTTGTTTGTCATTGTAGTCCGAAGTTATCGATGATTCAGAATTGCAGTCAATTTTTGGCAAATATGATCTTCTTATCAATTATGACATCAATTATTGCTAATCTTATAAATCCTTTCTTAGAAATAATAAAAAACATTTCAGATCGTTTAGCCTGGGGCTTTGTACTTTTTGTTGATTAATTTTGTGGAATAGCTAATACAGAGTAAATGAGGTAGATTATAATTTAAGGAAATGATATTTTTTGTTTTCCAAAATGATTCCGCTGTTGAACAGACATAGAGAATATGTGCTATCAGTTGACTCGAAGGACAGATTTGAAACACTTTTTTATTTATTTTCTATGGAATATATTTTTACGTAAAAATCATTTCAATTAAATAACTTTCAATAAAAAATAGTGTACTTTAATCACTAAATCAGACATTTTTTCTTATTTTTTAATTAATATTCAAAATTATTCTAAAATAACTAAAAATTCATATATTTTTATTTCAACATAACTTTGTTCCTAATATAGACACAAATATTGAATATAATTATTTCGCTTATATTTTATAAAATACAGTATAACTGAATTTTATTGAAAATGCGGCATAATTTAACCTGGTCATAATTTAACCTGGTTAGTCAACGCTTTAAAAATCTTATAAAAATTATTCAATTGCTAACATTTTGCATATACTGTATCATAAATCACATTCAAACACATTTTCAATATTCAACCTTGTTCATTAGATTATTCAACTGTAACCAATTAATTTGAAGAATTCATCAGTCACCAATGTGGAGTTGTATTCTATTTATTAATACATGAAATTAATTATTGAAAACTTTTCTTTTTATAATATCTGTTGAATAAATTGCTTTTTGTGTCAGACATACTGTACTGTTCAGTAATATGCAGTGCAATCGCAGTCTGACTTTTCATTGCATAGCATAGCATAGACTTGCAGTTAGAAAGAGATTATTAGAAAAGCTATTGAAGTGATGAACAAATTAACAATTTTATGCTTTTTGGAGAAAAGGGATAAAAACGCATTACAAGGGGAGCAACAGAAATGTTTCATCTAGGTGAATCTTAGATATCAATAGTATCACGGGCATTTATAGATTCAATGTCCCTGGGCATAAATGCTGATCTAAAGTAATGAATCAAATGAGCATAGCTGAAATATCTTCAAAGTTGTCAATCAGAAGCGTGTGCTGAGCACAGTAGCTTGCACATTCTTATAATTTTCAATTAGAAAGTCTATCTCTAGAAATGATGTATTTGTGAGCATAAGTCATATCCATATCCAAAAATAGTAAGCCATCCATCTGTCCTCCACATCCATCCCTCTACCCGTCCTCTATATGCTCTATGCGTTCGAAACTTATTTTGTTCGCAAAACTAAAGATAACTAATATTTCTCACCACAAGTCTGTACGCATGGCTCACATCTATTCTTAGTCCTCATCTAATGTTATGTCGTCTTCAAAGAACTTAAACATAAAATCAAAACAAAACAAAAATCTATTAAATAATTGTCTCAAATATCCAGTTATTTGAAAGTTTTCATCCCTGATCAGTTTCGTCTATTTATACATGTTTTCCATAAATTAGTTATAAGTATTACAAAGCTTTTGATATAAAATTGGATACAAAAACAAACTTTTCTTTTGTTCAGTGAATGTTAACTTATGTTGTGATCCGACTCTGTCTTATGACCCAAAGGAGACGAATCCAATGGATTTGATATAATTTTCAAAGCGTAAGAATATTATTAACTTTAATTTGAATTCAATTATTTCAAGGGATACTCCATTTATAGTCACATTGAATATTGAATTCATAAGAATATTGACGGCCGGGTCGTTGACTTGACGTGATTGAAAGAGAGTCCACCAAATTCGCAGTACATGTCTGGGTAGGGAAGGGATTGAGAGACTAATTAAATAGTCTTTATTTTGTTTTCACTCTTTCTTTAACTTTTTAGTCCAAAATGTTTAAGAGATTAAGACTTAATCATTAGATTTTTAAGAGCACTTCTACATTATCCTGGACAAGCGCAAGATCTACGCTTGATACAGTTTCACATGTGGTGCTTGGGTCTTCAATCGGGTTGTTTATGTTTAGAGCCGACACAAAGACTGTCGGTTTTAAATTCTATATATTTGAAGGATAAGATTTACACAAATGATTCATAAATGTAACAGGCATGGGCTCAGGGTCTTTCGGAAATCACTACAATAAGTATACTATTTCTACACTATTTCTAATTTGTTTGATAATTATTCCATTTATTCAGTGATTATTATAATATTCCTTCAGTTTTATTGATATTAAATATTTTTATGATAAGAAAGTGTTTTCCAGATTTTTTTTTCGTATAAATATTATTCTGGAATTCAGTGTTATTTCAAAAGCATTTCCAAACTTTATCTCTTCTCCAATATTTGACGGCTAATGTCTAATCGAGTTTAGATAACAAAGAACTCGTGAATTATAATATCATATTTAGATAATAGTTAGTATACACACGAGTGGAACGAAATTATATTAATTATTGACACTTTTCATAATTATATTTTAAAAATGAGCCGACAAATCATTAGTATGAAGAGGTCAAAAATACAGTATTTATCATAAGTGCAACACAGGAACAATGTGTAGAAATTTTAGGTGAAAACTGGGTCTGTTTTGGTTTTGTGGGTAAGTTTTTGTTAATCAAATTCATATGAGTTTCACCTATACAAGTTATACTTACCTCTGTCAATTATCTATTAAAGTAACGTATTTAAAAAGAAACTGTTTCAAAATTATATCTATATCAATATTCTTGATTATTTTATTTTGAAATAGTAGTATCAGAATTATAGGTTGTGTTCAGTTCAGTTCCGTTTTTAAATTGAAAATACAGTCTATTATTCTCTGTTATGATAAGTAATACAACACTTTCTTTACTAAGGAATTGAATTCCTTTCTATTCATTAACTTTTCTTAAGATAAATGAATTGAAGTAAACAAATGATAATGATATCTGAAATATGCTGCGAATTCACTGTTTTCATTCAATACAGCCGGTTCACAATTATTCACTACAATCATTTGGAAAAACTATAACTTTTGATTTATTTATAAATATATATGCACCTGGTATAATTTCTTAAATTAGGAGATTCATCATGCATACTCAATTTAATATACTATCTAACCTACCCTTACCTTCTCTGCCATAAAAAAGAAACCTACCTTACTTGTTTGTTATTAAAATTTTAAACGAGCTATAAATATATCACTATTTCGAGAGACTCTTTCTAGGTTAATTATGTCCAATAAATTCATTAAACTTTATTTTCAATATTGTTTTAATATTCTCATTCAGATATGTCAACTGTCATTCAAATGAATGAATGAATACATAATATTAATAATGATTTTATCATAAATAACATAATATTTTATATAATATTTTTCTTGTCGTATACAGTATTATAAAGAATAAGAGAAAAATGTTTTTTGTTTTACTGTCTATTTATAAAAATATTTTCACTTATTTATGAAAAACCTTATGAGGTCTGCAATAATTACAAGAATATTCTGTTGAGGACTGAGTAAAAGACTCCCCTTTAAACACTAAAAATAAATTCTCAACTATATCAATTCTGTACGTCTTCCTTCTTCTTCAACTACTTGTGCTCATTCTGTGGGCGCGGAATCACTCACTCATTGGATATGACAAATATTGATGTATTTTTATATAGACTTACACTATATCTGTCTCAATGTGTACTCTCTGTGCTAACGGTTGGATATTTCTGTTATTCAACTATTGTGGCAATTCATTGCAATACAAGTGCAGTCAGCAATTAACCAAAAAAATCATCTATGCACTACAGTGCTACTATTCTTTTTGTTCTGTGTATTATTCCGCCAAAATAAATCTGAAAACCTTTGAGTTAAGGACTTTTTTTGCATTCATTGGGATGAGACAGTTCATTGCATAAGAATAACACTATTCGCATAATTGTTGTGCAATTAAACTTGAAAACAGCCCTAGTATGCTTTTCTTAAATCTTACTACTGATCTTCAATCCAAGAGTTTTGTATGGATTCGCCGATACCTTTGTTCAATATTTTACGTGAATTTAATATTATTTGCAATAATTAATTGAAAGAATATTCAATATTTGATTTGTCTTCCATTCAGTCATTTATTTTGCTCATTAGTATTAATAAACTTTAAAAAACAAACAAAAATTTTCAAAGCTATCTCTCAAAGCTATATAGCTTTTTATAAGTATCGCATAAAAAATTGAAATGGAAATGAATGATAGCTAACATGTATTGATGGCATTAACAGACAATCGCATCCAATCTATAATAGCCTCAAACACTTCGCTATAATTTAAATCCATTTGTTATTCAAATATATAAAATTCGTTTTTCCTAATATAATGATAATGTTTAGAACCTGTCACTATCAGCACTTCCATCCCAGTCCTGCCTCTGCAATAAAAAAGTGAAAAAAATATTTATTTATCACATTATTTACACGAGACTAATATTATTTACTGACAGAGATATGAAAGAATATATTTTAATAATAAATGATTTGAATATTTTGTGAATAATAATAGAGTTTTAAACCAAATATTGTTAAACGCTATTTAAGGGGTTGCCCACAAATTCATAAGGATGTCCACCTGGAGTGGGGGAAAGGATTCAGTAAAAAGTTAAAGAAAATAGAAGCGATGGCAGAGGGGTGTTAGGAACCAGGGCTTGTTAGTCCAGTATTGATGTATCTGATATAAAATATTGGGAAATATGAGCTTGAATCTTGAATGTTGATAATTGAAAGGCAGATCCATTCACACAAAGTAGCACCAAAAATGAACGAAGGTAAAGATTTTTGAAAGGCCAGGCGCTATTCCATTTAACATACATTGATAAGGATTTTTGAAACGAGTTGAGACATAGAAAACAATTAATAATAGTTTGGAATTATCTAGTTTTGAATCAAAGTTTTCTTAAATCTAAAATTAATTTACTTTACATTCAGACCTCTATACGGATTAAAATCAATTCTATGTCCATAACTCAGGTCTCAAATCATTGTTGCTTATTGGCTAAAGTTATTACGAGTTGGCCTTAAATAAAAACTGTACCTTAAATTATTTAAACAAGTTTATATATTTTTCATATAAGTTAGTCTTAACTATTAATATATAACTGAATCAACATTAATAAACCAGGTTTTGTCACATACTGTATAATCTGCATTATACCCTCTGTCACATTATAAGACCTGGCTATCTTTATTATTGGTATACCGATTCGATACAGATCCTATAAGAAAGGAAAGTGTCTTTGTTACTAATGTATTCATTGTGTAACTGAGAGCAGAAAATAGAAGTAAATCTGTTTTTATTGTCATCAATATAATACACACAAAAATTATTGGACAAAAAGATATCTTTTTTTTTATTCATATACTGTCTGTTAGGCTATTAGTGTCACCGAAATCATTATTATATGGTTTGAATATAAATTGATTTTTTTGTTCGCATTACTCTTTCCTATTGAATCAATTGACAAATTACAAGTCAAGAGCACAATACCTAACTGCCTGACTGGATGTGCCTATCCGTATAGTAAGCCATGATTTTACTTTTTATGGCATTTTTATTTGACTTTACTCTCAATTTTATATATATCTCTCATTTGTGTTACAAATTGTTTATCATTTATCAAAAGATGTTTTATTAAACTTTTGATCTCATATTTGATGCGCAACTCATAAGGATTTTGTAATTTTCACATTCATTCAGAGTTTTGTGAAATGCTCTGAAGTTCTCAATCATAAATTTTCAATAACGTAGATGATATTATAAATTGCAAACTACTTAATACAGTAATAGAGATGATATCTATAAAGATTCGTTGAAATGTGCTTTGATTTCGATGGATAGCGAGTTAAGACAAGTACAAATATTATACTGTACTTGATAATACAAATTCACAATGAATACGATTTATCGAGAAATTCATTTTTTAATAACAATTTTTATTTATTTTTCTTATAAGAATTCAATGATTCGGTTCATATAGTTTTCAAATGTTTAGTGCAAATAATTTTTATTTTCAATTATCACTTTCTTTATACTCTCTGCGAGAGATTGACTTCGATAAAGGGAACGGGAGATAGATTTTCAGTTATAGACTTTATTTAGTATTAAAAAAGTTTTACAATATATTTGTTGCGTACAAATCGACACCCCTTTTGTGTTCAGTCCTATTGTGTTAACACAGCGTTTGCACAACTTTTTCAACCAAAACATAACAATCAAAGCGCGCGAATCATTTGTCGTCACTTGGATTCGTACACAAACACTAAAATAGTTTTATAAAACTAAATAATACAGAAAAAAGTTAAGCAAATTTTTTTCATATATTCTTTTATCAATTTTTTTCAAACATTTATTTCTCTTATTTGTTGCCGAAACCGAAGTTTGTAAGAAAAAGGTATTCCTTTCTCTTCACATCTCATATATAGTGTTAACAATTTAGTCAACTTCTCGCAAAAGTCGTATTCATTTCATATCTTTTATTATTTTTTAGTCTCAAATATTTTTCAATTATAGAAAAGCTTGAATTCAGTGCTCTTTATATTAATGGCTAAAACTTTATTTCGATTCAACAGATTTGATGTTCTTTTGTGTTGAGACGACAAATGAGAAAATAATAATAATATAATTGATTGAATGAATCGGAAGCGAAGAGTGAATTCATAACTGGACTCATCTATTAGTCGTGTGTTGATCACAGCTAATGGTTGTGGTGACCAACAGTTCGGCCAATAATTACCGTTCGTCTGACGTAACGACAATTGCAACACTTGCCAGCGGACACACAACACACTGGGACTGTATGCCCCTGGTATGTACTCATTTGTTCAAACTACCGTACAGTATATCCTAAGCTCTGCTCATTCATTCATAATCTTAAGTATTTGCATATTTCTGCCAAATTATAATTCAAATACATTATAATTGTTAGCATTTCCAAAGTCTGGCTAAACTTTATTTTATACAGTATTTCAGTGCTCATGAATTTGAGCCAAAAATGTTTTTAAAAGTTACGAGAATTTGAAAAACCCAATAAAAAGTTTATTTAGAAATGACTTAACAAAATCAAACTAACTTATATTTCATTATCAATAAACGAACAAGCTGGAATTGAATTGAATTTTCATTAGTTATTTACGGAGTTCGACACAACCGAAGCTGATATCACGTGAAGCAGAGATAAAGCATAGGAATAGGATTGACACAATAAAAAGCTTGATGCAATATCTCAAAGCTTGCACAGTATTTGTTGTACTACTACAGTATGAACACTCAATAATTACTATGAAAACATTCAATAAATATTTACAGTTTTTCCATAGATTAACAATCAAAATTTTAAAATAGAAATTAACAAGTCATTTTTAAAATAGACAAGATAAGTTTTTATGTAATCTTTTCTCCCCACTCCGTCAACTTGAGTGTCAGGCAAAATAAAAATTCCTAATACTGTACTGTACTGTACTGTATGACTCGATTATACTTAAGTTAAGTTAATTGTTACAAATGTTTTAATAATTGGGTAATATTTGCATAAAAGTATTGAATGAAATCATTGATACTTTTACTGAATTAATATTTCAAACTTTAATTCAATGAATTTCTAATTCAGTCATTTTCTACGCTATAATTAGTAGAGAATATCACGATTATTGATAAGTAATTTAAGCGTTCATATGAATCATAATATTCAAAACTTTTGAATAATTGGAATATATTTGCAATCTTTGCGTAGTTGACCAAGTACAGTACAGTACAGTACAGTACAGTACAGTACAGTGCAGTACAGTATACTCTCTTTCTTTTCTACATCCAGTATTCAAAGAGTTTTATAAACTAATAGAATTGAGGACCTGATCATTGCTACCGAATCCAAATGCAATATGAAGTTTCACTTTCAATAAGATGAGTCTGTATCAGAGATAGGCAACGGGAGCAGAGAGGGGGTAGCCCACCCCTAGAATCTTTGCTGAGGCTGATCCCCTCGTCTGTTTTTCGATGATTTGGTGGTGAAAACTCGAATAATGGGCACATTTTTAGAGAAAATATCGATTCGTTGTACCCCTTTTGGCCAAAATTTTTGGCTGACCCCCCCTATCGTCAGACCCATTGCCTATCTCTGATTTGTATCAAGATGCAAATCGTCCCGTTCTATATCTATTGCAAATACTGTACGAGTTGAAAAGTGCGTCCAAATAGGAATTTTCTGCAAACCTATCCTGTTGAGTTTCAATTATTCTATTGAAAGCATCTGTTACAATTTCGTATATATTAATATCTGCTATCAAATCCAATTGTGAGACAGGTCTAACTTTATAAATCTTAACTTAAAATATAGGTTTAAAAGAAAATCATTGAATGATATAATAAATAGAAAAAACTAAAGCAATAATAGAATAGAGAAATAATTTTAAAATAAATATATTTTTAGAGCAGAGCTAATGAACACATTGAGGATTGAGATAAAGACTCTATTTTTAACAGTCTTTACACATATTCTGCATTATAGGGCACTTCGCCAACACTGACAATACGTGAATATAAATGCAGTTAAGCTTTCTTTCTGTGTGTCTATCGTTTAATCTTAGCTTTTGCTTAAAAAATATATTTATATTTAAATAATTATATTCGTGTGATCAGTGCAAACCACCCTCTGATCAATGCAAACCACCCTCTGATCAATGCAAACCACCCTCTACCTTTATTGTGTGGCAGTGCTTCACATCTGATTATAAGCTATACGAAAATTAATAGTTACTAAAAAATAAAAGAAATGTTCTCTTTGAAACACTGAGCTTAAGCAGGGTAGAATCATATTAAGGTAGAATCTAAAGAGCAGATTTAATCCATGCATTGATGTATAGCAGAGATAGGCAATGGGTCTGACGACAGGGGGTAAGCCAAAAAATTTTGCCAAAAGGGGTACAATGAATGACTTTTGAGGCCCAAAAGTGCCCCCATTTTCGCGTTTTTTCCTCAAAAAGATCGAAAATTAGAGGGAAGGGTATGCCTCAGCAAAATCACAGGGAGGGTATACCCCTACCTGTACCCCCCATTGCCTATCTCTGATTGACACTCAAATCTTAATAGTCAGACACAATTACGACTGTATCAGGAAAACATTGGTAGTTTAGTTTTGCTTAATTTCAGTTAGATATGGATGAATGGCTTAATTAATAAATATTTTATATTATTCTCTAATCCGGGAAATCATTTAACTTATAATACTTAAGGTTCTAATATTTGATATTAAAATTGAATAAAACATTTGAAGCCAGCTTGCTTCTGGTGTATTCTTAATTAAAATAGACGTGAATTCATTTTAAATAATTTTATTTCTAATAAATTAATTTTTTTTCCTGAATTGTTATAAAACAACTCGTTTTTTGCATTTACTTGTGATGTCTCTTATATTCTACACATTTTATAATAACAAACATTTATTTATACAACAATTGAAAAGACTAATAGATAAGTGCGGAACCGATGAATACAAGAGCACATTAACCGTAATGTTTCTTTCCATGGCCGCCTCCATGTCCTCCTCCATGTCCATGTTTGCCATGTTTGCCGTATTGTTTGTGATTGTGATGTCCTTTATATGAATAGAGTTCTCATTAATATATTCAAACCCTAACCACATGTAATTCATACCCCCGTAGTATTTCTTATGGTGTCCGCCCCCACCATATTTGTGTCCATGTCCTCCGTGGTGATGTTTGCCTCCCTTATGGTAATCCTTTCCTTGGTGATGCTTCCATCCACCTGTGCCGCAAAATATGTTGATTGCATTGTAAATAAAACTATAGCTATAAGTGTCGTCAGTTTGCATACCTTTCCCGTGTTTGTCATAATGATTGCCATGGTGGTTCTTAGAATGATACTGTTTGCCGTTATTGCCGTGATATTTGTCACCATGGTGATGATTTCTGTAGTCTTTCCACGATTTCCATTTCTTCTTCCAGTCCTTATCCCTCCAGACGTCGTGATACTTCTTGTTGTCACCCCATTCCTCTTTGTGGTAAGTGTTCTTCCATCCGTGCTTCTTAGCCCCCCTATCCTTATACCAGTCCATACCTTTATCACCTGCTTTCTTGCCCTTTCCTCCGTATTGGTTATGACCATGCTTCTTGCCATGCCAGCCCCCATGCTTGTATTTACCATGCTTGTCACCGCCTGTCGGCACATGAACTCAATTAAAATCATTTCATTTCTCAATAATACACTCAAAACTGACCCCATTTTCCCCAATTGTGACCACCCTTTCCATAGTCGTGATGTCTGTTAGGATAAAAGGTCAGTCAATTTGTTCTAATTCCGTCAATGGGAACATTACCCTCCGTGTTTATGTTTCTTTTTGTAGTTATGACCATGGTGCTTATATCCGCCCCCGTATTGGCCATGGTTGTGATGACCATGTTTGCCTCCACCATGATGGCCACCATGTTTACTGTGATGGCCATGTCCTTTATGATAGTGCTTGCCCTCAGCCGCTACCAAATCGGTGGTCACTATTGATGGTGAGCTCAAAAGATCAGTTTCATCGCTGAGTTCACTCGTGGCTAATACTGATAATTGACTTTCTCTTTCTTCTTCTGCTAAACATTTTGTTAGCAAACATACTAATAATGAGCCCAAAAATATTAGCTGTAATTGAAGTACAAATACAAAAAAATTAATTATCTTTTCAATTAAATCAATTATTTGTAAGAAATCTTTGGATCGCATAAAGCAATTGAGAATTAATTAGTTTTTGAATGATTTAAAAATAAGAATCAAATTATGTTTCTCTAACTCATGACTAGTAGAGCGAATTGAATCGTTACGATTGGCTCTCCAATTGATTGACCACTCAATCAGTAATACAATCAATTTTTCATATATTTAATGACAATTAAATTGAATTTCATTCACATCAAACTTCATGAATGGCTTCACACGAATCGATAGCTATTCTCAATATTCTATTAAAACATAAATAAAATCAAAGAAAAATTTCCTCAAAAAAAATATTTCCATTAAAATTCAATTAATTTTTAGGATTACTATAAATAAAAATTTCAATTATATTTAAATAAACTAAAACTTTAAAAAAACTTATATAAGTTGTAAACTTTTTTATATAAAAGTTTTATTCATTTTTGAAACACAATTTCGATTCCATTAGATTTGTTGAGTAATTGATTCAAAACATTATAAATCTTTGTGAAAATACACATTAGTTTGCGAACAAAATTAAGTAACTTTTGGAAACTTATAAAACAATCGGAAGTTTTGTCGGCTATTAATATAGATTCAAAGATTGAATAAAACTGATATTGATTTACGTACCGGACTCTTAGAAAATTTGAAGCGCATATTAAATACTATTAAAACTTAATGTTTCACAAGTAATAACATTACAACTTATTTATCTATAATATTATTTATTTCTATTTAATATTATTGAAGATAAAACACATGAAAGAATGAATGTAAGAGTGAAATCCAAACTAGAACTGATACAACACTAATGTTGTCAATCGCTTAAATAGTTGATCGCATAGTTTTGGTCATCAATGGCTTTCTATTGTGTCATTTGGGTATAGTCTCGAAGCGAATCATTAAAAAAAATTATCGAAAAAAGCGAAAAAATGTTTGTGTGAACAGTAAGTGAAGGGAATTGAAGGAAACTTTCAATTTTTATTTGTTGTGACGATTTGTGGTTAAGTCTCAGCTCAGGTCCTATAGAATAAGTGTTAGGCTAATAATTTTAGCTACCGGTGCGTAACGTTGTGAATCTCGTTCGCGCTCTGATTTAATTAAATCAATCGTTTTGTTTCACTTCTATTGAATTACACTTATACTCAAATTATATATTATATGACTCTTATTGTGTATAACCTTTGATATAATACGACAAATTGAAAGATCCTTTTTTATATATATACTATTTGATACGAGTCTATAATTGAATTATTCTTTTGTTTATTTAATTCAATTCTTTGAGAATAATATTCTATAAAAAGAAATTTTTATGCTTTAAATACAAATGTTTTACATTATATTCCTTCCGGTTTCGAGTCTACCTTATTATCAATCATTCAATTAAGACATAAGTTGTATCAGACATATAATCGTATCAGAAATTATTTGAGTTAATGAAAAAACATATTTTCAAGTTCTGAATGCCTTTTCAATACAAATATTTCATATAATTTTGATAATTGAATGAAAAAAATTAATAGACATTTGTTTTTGTAAACTTTTATTCACAAAATTTTTTTATAACTTATTAATCGAAATGCTGTACAATATTCTAAAGCCCTGTTTTTAAGGATCGGCCCAAATGTCAAATATCCTGAACCATCGAATTATCAGACTTTTAATTATATCGACATTTAATTGAGTTCTGATTGCAATACAATTCAATGCTTCAAATCATTACGAGATATCGGATTACATATTGAATGCATTTTTTGTTTTGTTCTTCATTTGCAATGATATGGAAATAATTCCGACACAAACTTAATCGTGATTTCTAGGTCTGGGGTCAAGAACTGAATCTGTCAACCAATTTATTGCTTTCGATTGAAGTCTACTCATTATGTCATTGATTACAGTATTGTCATTGCAATGAAGGGGCATAACTAATGTTGCAATGTTGCTTGCTCATTTGCTCATTTGCTCATTTCTCAATATAGTCTTCAGTTCGTTATCAGACAATTTGTGTTCTTTTTATTTTGTGTTTCATTTCATTTCGGAATTCACACCAATTCTTGTATAATAAAAATTTTATTCCCTTTTATTAAAGTTATTTTTCGACCAAAAGTGCTTTACTTATTGACAGAACAGGGATACGGAATGTATGCACTGAACGGACAATTTCTGGGATTAAATGCCGGAAATTTGGTCTGAGATCCAGTTGAGTATAGTTCAGGTAAAATGTCTACAAAGAAAAGATTTACTTAAAAATTGTATCTTTATATTCAATTAATTAATTTATTTGAAATTAGATCTGAGCTCCGGTACATTTATTGTGATTACAATTAATATGATTTACATTTTGATCCAATAAACCTCTTTTCAAAAAGTCAGCTAAAAGTCATTGGAGTCAGCGCTAAGGTATTGTGCAGTTTGAAACAGTAGCCCTTCCGCACCTGTGGACAAAAGAGAAAGGAAGTAGATGGTATTCACCTTGCTATATTTGTGTATCTGAACCAATTTGTCGCTCAAAACAGACACAATTGATGTTTTGTCGCATTAAAAACTGATGTTTTAAACCAACGATTTCGAAGTGAATATGATTTTTGTCAATCAAAACATTTTTTTTAGATATTTTTGAATTCTTTGATAGAAATAGTGGTAATACCTGTCATACTATAGATTGGAGTGAAAAGAATGAAAACCTAAAAAATATATGTCTTTTGTGTCCAACCATAATACCAGGTAGTGTTAAATTTTGTCTTCATTTTTTGGCTAATCTATCCTTTATTTCTTCATTTTATATAATTTTTTTCAATTCATATCCAAAATAATTCAAAGAAATTCAAATAAAAAGCAAATAAATTAAAGTTTTATTCTTCAAAATTGTCATTTCTTATTGACTATTATTTCTATTAAATAATTAGTTTTCAAATTGTATTGAATAAAGATTTGTTTCAAATGGATATACTATAGGAAAGGTTCGCCGATTCGGTAATGTGTTTATAATTATATTGATATATAAATAAACAGACACTCAGTTTGAATTTGAAATGAATTTGATAACAAATCTGAATAAAATAGAAATGAATTCTAAATTATTTATAAAAACAGAAAAATTAGTCCGGATGAGTTGATTGTTATTTGAAATGAAATAAATTTTTGTTTACATTAATTCAAAGCCTCTTTGCATAACCCGAAGGGCACTTGACCTCAGATCAGCCTTGGACAGGAACGTAATAAGACAGGACAAAAAATTAACATTCTAGGCAGGAACAGGACGGAACAGGAAAATTATTTTATAGAACCAAGACGACCAAGACGGAACATGAATTTTTTTTATAGACAGAGAGCAGAGTTTTGGGTATAAAACAACAGATATGTAAGCAATGTAAGTTTACATATCATTCAAGTGTGGAATTTCAGTGTTACGATAACGGGTCAAATCTCGGCTCAAAAAATGTCATTCATTTGTTATTCATTGCAAAAGTCATTTTGAATTGCATTAACACTTTGTATATGTATTTCATTTTTCAAATAATTGTATCTAAAAAATAATTATTGTTTACTCTACGGGACAATTAGACAGACCAAGACCCAGCAGGACAGGACAGGACCAGAGATAGGTAATGGGTCTGACGACAGTAGGGGTCAGCCAAAAATTTTGGACAAGAGGGGTACAATAAATCAATTTTTTCTCTAAAAAGTGCCCCTTTTTTAGTTTTCGCCACCAAATCATCGAAAAACAGAGGGTCAGCCTCGGCCAAAATCACAGGGGGGCCGTGCCTCCTCTACCCTCACCATTGCCTATCTCTGGGAAAGGACGAAATTTTGATCTTATTAACAAGAGGGACAGAACAAGACGAGACAAGCTGGACGGAACGGGACGGGACGTAACGGAATTGAATTATTCGGAAACTAATTTGAATCAATATTTTGTTTTTATAAGTTTTTTAATTTTTTGTTTAATTTCATTTCCATTAATAATAATCATAAGTGAAGAACACAGGGCTTACCCAAACGTGTGGACGACTTCATATACACAACGTCTGCATCGCTTCCTTAGGCCACGGAATGAACTGTGGATTCGATTCCAAACCAGTGATGAATGCGATTCCGATCGAACCGAACCTTTCCATTGCAACCATTCATACCATTCCTCCAGTTTTTTGTCCTATAAGTCATAGTTAAAGTCCAGAACCAGAGCTCAGTCCAAACATTTATAACCAGTCGATTCCACTCCTCTTCCTGTGCTTTCGAGTCCAACACTTCCTCATCGAACAGATCCCAAACGTTATCTCTATTAGTGGCCAATAGTTGTCGACATCTGTTCCAAGTCTGCGAATCGATTGTCGATTTCATTTGAAAGTCATTTATGTTATCCTTTGGTTGCGATTGAAATCAATTAATGAAGAGTTGAAGTCGAGTCTGAAATCCAGAAGAAGTTTTGATGAATAATAATGTGATTAATCATTGGTTAGAATACTAGTCTCGAGAGCGGTTCCAACACTGAAAAAGTTAGTTTTCAATTGTTTCTGGATGGACAGGGAAGGGACAAAAGGACAGTTAGATTTCGGCAGCTATTCCGACGATTTAAACCATAATTTGATTTTTGTTTTTGCCTTTCATTTATATATCAATATTTTGAACTCCGCTTTGTATATAAAGAGGAGTATATTTATGATCGCAATGACTGATAGAATTTTGGAAAAAGATTTTTATTTATTTTAAAATAAAATAAAATATGATTTTTATATATAATACAGAATATAATATATTGATTTGAGTTCAATATATTTTTATACAAAACTTATTGGAAGTATTAATATATAATATATTAATATTAATATTATAGTCAATATATAATCCGTATTGTATTTAAACTTAAATGACAACAATTTGTTATTTTAAATAAAACTATTATTCATTAAATTAAATCAAATGAATCGGAAATTTCAAAAACAATTCTTTACAATAAGAGGAATGAAAACAAGAATTTTGTTTAAAATATACTTTTAGTGAAATTCAAAACTTATGTCTCGTTTAATAAATTATTTAAACGACAATTAAATTACATGAAAAAAGCATTCATTAATTTCACTCGTATTTGACTGAACGCCTCATTCCCGGACGTCTCGGCCCGTCTTTGTCCGAGTCATAGGAGTCTGAAAAGGACTGGAAGTTTCCTCTGCCATAACTGACTGAGTAATCGCTTTCATTCGGGTCTTTCTCTTTGGGTTCGGCTCTTCTGAAAAAAGCGAAACTTCGGTTCACTTTCTTCGGTTTCTTTCGTTTGCCTCCTCTCTGTTGCCTATCATTCCTCAACATCGGTCTATCCTGTGGTCTCTTCTGTCCAGACCTCATGTTTTGACGTTTTGATTTAGGTCTGGGTGTGGGACCAAAGCCCTCGTCGTCGTACTCATAGGGCGAAGCACTCATATGGCGTCTGCTTTTCTCACGTCTTTTGGGAGAGCTTTGCATTCCTGTCCTTCGGTTAGGTTTCGAGCGATCGTTAAAATCAAAATAATTTGTGTCATCGAAATCGAAGTCAGCCTTCGGTGGACTGTATTCGTCGTTATTTCTCCTGAAGATCGGATTATCCGCATAACTCTTCTTATCAGTGGACGGCTTCGGCTCTAAAGTGTCCATTAGTTCACTGGACGGATAGGTTATCCGCGGACTGAAATCAAAGTCTTCGTCGTCTTCTTCATCGAATTTGGGAGGAGTGGGCGTATAGTAAGTCAGGTCTGTCTTAGAATCACTCATTGGATTCATTGTGGAGACGGTTTGCGGGTTATGTTCACTACTGGCCCCTTCATCACCCGGGAAATGGCATTCTTTGGTCATCACAATAGATGTGAATTTGCGAGCATTCGGATCATCACTCCGTTTCCTTCTTGTAATGCCATTCTTCGGGTTCGGACTGTGCTTTTCGAGTCTGTTCTCTACCGGAATCGCCTGAACCTCTTTGACGACCTATCGATTCAATGAATAGATTTTAATGAATAACTCAATTAAACATAAATATTGATCAGACATACGGTTCGACAGCCTTTTTGTTTGAGTGCCTCCGGATTCAGGTCTATATTGGGTATCAAGAAAGGAGGAGGGTGGTTTTCTCTTTCTCGCTCCTGTTCCGGCCCGTTATCTTCATCGGAGTCTTGAAACGTAACTGTAACCGGATATCTAAAAGACTCCAATTCTTCATCGTCTTCATAGTCTTCCGGGTCCTCAGGTGGCGCCGGCTCTTCCTCTTCAGATGGCTCTTCTTGTCCTTCTGGCCCTTCCTGTGGCTGTTCTTCATCCGAAAGCGGATATTCGGACGGATAGTCTGCCGGCGTATCTGTAGGCGTGCTATCATACAGAACGGCACTCATATCAGTGGTGGTCGGAATGGACGGCATTGTCGCAAATGAAATACCGGACCCAATCTTGCGCTCGGATTTGATTTGGTCGTCATTGGATTCGGTGTCGATTTCATTCATCGACTCAATTAATGGCAATTTACGAATGAATTTATTCTTTCGCTTCAACTCATAGGCTGTTATGTTATACCCGGGCGGCCGATGATTCGGTGCTCCACTGGAAGCCAATGCCAGCAGAGGACTGATGTGCAGGATTCGGGAGAGGACTTGAGCTGCTATAGTGTGAGCACTCGTATCACTCATTTTGGTTATATTCTCAGTCCTGGGTGTTGTGAACAGGGATTCTCTCATTTCATTGATTGTCTGCTGAGTCGACGTTAAGGGCATATCATTTGGTCCGTCGTATGTCGTTCTCACATCTTTGGACTCCTGGAAGACCAGAGCCGCCGAGTGAGGTGTTGTATGATTGGCTGCCCCTAATCGTGATGACCAGTCCCTATATGTTTGTAAGGTTACTATTTTGGGCAAAGAGCCACTGTTTGACTGTTTGTTATTATCGGTTCCGTAAACAGCTTTACAGCAGATATTCTGAATGATTAACGAAACTAACAATAAGGACAATAACCAATGAGTGCTATATTCCAAGACTTCCTATAAATACGGGAAAAATTAATTCAATAATAAAAAAATAGAAGTTTTCACTAAAACAAAGCCAATAAAAAAATTTTTGATTTATATTCAATAAGACATTAAAAAAGATAAAAGATTTTAAACGTAAGAAAAGAATAAATCGATTTCTATATAAAAATATAAAGTTTTGGCGAAAAATCTCTTTTATTTGAAATTCTTTTTTCGCTCCAATATCTGATTTTCCGGACAAATCAATAAATGATTGCTTTAAAAGTTTACTCATTCGTGAGATTCAAACAAAAAATGTTTGTTCGCATAAGAATGTATGCCATCTCTCAGTCTTAGCCATTCTTCAACTCAAGTGTCTGTGTCTGTGCAAAGAAGTGACGGTTGACAACCTTTGACCTATAGAGCTCAATCCATTCATCTGAAACTATTGAATACTACAGTAGTTTTGCTGACTTTCTTACAAAATACTAACACATTATGTCTTCGAAGTCTTATATAATATCATTTCAATAAATACTTTCTTTTTTAACAAATAAGAGGTTACGCACTATTAGACCCTATTATCAAATAAATACTCAAATGCCCTCTCTCTCTCTCCCCTCCCTGTACCTTGTTAATGACTGTATTATCATTCAACGGTATAAACATTATTACAGAAATATATTTCATTTTGATAATATTTGACCAGGGGTTGAATTTAGAAACTAAAGAATGAGCAAAAAGGCAATGTAGCCCCGGTCCATTTCGAATCTGAGAGATTATACAAAAGAATTGAATACAAAAATTCAGATCTGATTGTACTTTCAATTCTTCTGAGCGTATGTTTGCAGAGATAGGCAATGGGTCTGACGACAGGGGTGAGGGGTAAGCCAAAAATTTTGGACATTACACTGAATCAATTTTTTCACTAAAAAGCGCCCATTTTTCGAGTTTTCGCCTCAAAATCATAAAAAACAGAAACAGATGGGGGGTCAGCCTGGGAAAAAATCTCACCCCCTGTACCCCCTATTGCTTATCTCTGGTATGTTTAATATGATTGACAAACGCTATGTCTATCACAAAGACCTCATTTTTTTCTGACAAATTATTTTCTCACACGTTATACAGTGAACAACAGAACAATTAATCAAAATCCGGAACATTTTTTATAATTCTATAAAAATCTATTCTTTTTTTTTAAAAAAAAAGGTGTAACAGAAGTGTGATTTTCTTAATCAAATTAATGTATTTCTAAAATAAAAGTTTTATTAAGTTTAGGACATTATGAATGAATTGCCTGAATATTCCTGTTTTACGTGAACTACAAAAGCATAAAATTTTACTTTTATTTTAAAACCGAAATTAATATTAATATTTATGATTTTGATAGTATTAGCTTAGAATGTCAATTGATCAATTATTATTATCCTATATAAATTGCCTTGTTCAGAGACATTTCCGAAACGTCTGAAAAATCACTATAACTTAATTTATTCAGTGTTCATTTATTGTCAATTTTTCCGAATATTTCTCTTTTAACTAAAAATTCCGATAAATTTTGATGTGATTTAAGAGTTGAACTAATCTTATTACTATTGAATACAAAACATATAGTCATATATGTAACAAAAATCATCAGGCTTCAATTTTGCTGACTTATTTGACACAAAAATATTTCAATGAGTACTAGTATTCCGAATAACTTATTCGTGAATATTTCAGAGAAATTTCGTATGACTGCACTGGAAAAAAGTTTGTTCTGGTATATGATTCAAAATAAACAAAATTGAGTGATGTCCAAGGCGGTATAGTAAAATACCTTTGAGGTCAAAACCAAATGCCTTTTTTACATGAGTTTTCAACCTCAACCTTAGTTGAAAAAGTATGGGTCAATTCAGCTGAATTTTTAAATTCCCTTTAAAATTCAAAATAACCCCCGCACAGACTGCACATCAGTATTCAAATAGTGAAAGTGAATATCTTGTGAGTCAAACACGCAAAACAATTGTTCACATCTCTAGTCGGTCTCATCTATTAATAAATTGAATTCAATTTTTATATCTAATAATAACTTAAACTAATTTTGATTCTCATATAAGAAGTTTATATTTATTAGATTTAGGAAGTGATACGAAACCATCACAACTGAGGAAAGTTTTATTCCGCTTAATGATTAAATTCCAAGCACATTTTAAAGTTCTTATCTGTACAGGATACTTTCAAAATGACTTAAGAAATTAAATATTATCAAACTGTAAGAGAAAGAAAGTGTGAAATGAATCACTTGTATTGTATGTGGGTCTTTTTTATTTCGAACAACTATTCTGATTGATGCAAAACTTAATGACAGATCAATAATCGAACTGTTAATGTGTGTTAAATCTGGTTTTATTGCTTAATCTTCATTCAATTCAGTCTTTAAATAAGTCTATAAAACAAAGTTCACTCAAGCGTTCAGTTCTCGGTATAAATAAAAGCTATTCTTTCAATAATCAAATCATTAGTAATCAATTATTACCTGAATTTGAAGCGAATTTTTAGGAAAAAACATTTAAAAACTGTATTACATAACAAATAATTTTGTGTTAATTAGATTCACGTAATTTGTCTACATTTCCGACAATTAAAGGAATTGAGTTAATAGAGAATTAAATGAATATTTTGAATGCAATTTACACTTAATTATTGAAAATGACTTCACAGAGCATATCATTTTCATTTGTAACTCATAGTCACTCAAATGAATAATTAATACAGAATTCCTTATTCATAATAATCCAGATCATTTCTATACCTTTTAAACATCTAATTAATTAACAAAGATTATAAAGAAGTATAGTTTAAAAAAGATTTATAAGAAGTAATAAGCTTTTCATTATTTTTTAGCAATACTTACATTAAATTTGGTTTTATTTATCATTTTGTTGAAAAAAATATTATCAAAAATATCACAGAATTATTCAAATTATTAACATTTATATAAATTCTGGAACAAAAACAGAATAAAAACAAATGAATACTTGAAATATGAATATAACAGAAATGAAATAATAAACTTAACTGAAGTAAAAGTTTGTGAATACAGACGATAAGAATGTGCAAACTTTTACAGCTTTACAGCGCAGACAAGAATTGATTGAAAAGTTAATAAACAAAAGTGTTTTGATCTTAAAATGTTAGCTTCGATTCAATAAGAGTTTGTGTTGTTGTCAACCGATAGCTTTGTAGGGGAAAGGAGAACAACCAGAACAGATTCAGATCACACTGGTATCATCCGAAATACAATTATATAAAAAACGCATTTCTTTGGTTCCCAACACTTTATAACGCTTTGCTTGTCATGCAGTCAAGCGATCTATTTCTATAATAACAATAATCTATGGCTTTATTTGTTGTTTTCTCGTATGACTTGTAATTATTTTTTGCTTATTTGGGGGAAAAATAATAGAAAAGAGTTTCGCTTCCGTTTCATTTTAATAAAGATTGTATCTAGCTTATATCTCGCTTTCCATATTTGGATCCATATTTTAATAGTCACACGATTTTTATTGAGAACTTTCTCACACAAACACAACTTCCATCCATACACTTCATTAATTGAGTCTATATTTGTACCTTGTTAACTTTTTACAATCAAACCATAATAGAAATATTAATTTTCAAAAATAATAGTCTATTAAGTAATTTTAAAACTTTAGTAAAGTATTGATACTTATTGTGAACATTGATTTATTTCTTATCAATCTGTTCAGAGATGCCGATAAGTGATATATACTAACGGGTAAATTAAGTGCTCTTTTTGTATGAATAGAATATATTTTTCTAAACTTCTCTATAATTCAGAATTTTTTGGTTTTAAAAAGTATACTTCCATTAGGAACGGCTGGTATGTCAGAGATATTTTAAATATTTTAACTTCGCTTCCATAGGAAAAGAGGAGTATATAGTTTGCCAAGGTATCTTGTTTTAAAATAGTAGAGGATGTATCATAAATCAGTGGTTTAGACACAAATTTTCGACAAATTAGTCGTCAAAATCTCACCGGAAAGCTTAGTTTTGACCTGAGTGAGGTACTTTGATAAACTCTTGTATATCCATACTAGTCTATGGTAAGCTAGGTCACGCAAAAGAATATCAATTTGGTTTATTCCGCATCTCTGTAATATAAGATTTAAATTATAAGCTTTATTCTAAGACCTGTCACATAAATTCAATTTTTTCAATCAATAATTAGAAGAATAAGTGATTTTTGCCTTATTATCGAATCCAGACTTTCTGTTTGAACTTTAGTTTATTTGTGATTAATAACTGATATTATATTTTGAAAAATTATTGTAATCAAGAAAATAATTTTAATCATAAAATAATTTATAAAAAGTCAATTCAATAGTAATTTTATGAGAATAGCGAACGGAATGATCACTTTGTCCTCTGTGCGACTCAGGTGACTGTATTTCTGAATTCTAAACAACCCAACCATTTAGCCTAAAACCCAAAATTCTTAACCATTGCCTTCACTGAACTCAAACTTTGCTTGAACAATTCCTATACTGTATAGCCCCGAAGCTCTGATTGCAGACAAATAGCAAATTGTAGAACACTTTCTTAAGACCTCTTCTGAGCCCTGGTATTCAGTGATACTGTATAATAGTTTTTAACTAAATATTCTGAAACTCATTGTCCATAGGCTCTCCAATTCGAAGAACTTGATCATCTCAGTTATTTGGCACAGGCACCAAAAAAATTCAAATGAGATTTCATAATAGCTTTTATACAGTAATAGAAATCGATTTTTATTTTTACTCTCAATTTTAGATTAAACTGAATATAATTCTGTTTCAGGTGAAGCCGAGCTCTGAAATTGAAAATTATAATTATATAGACTTTAAATAACAAGTATTTGAAAATTGTTTCTAATATTTGTGTTAATATTGATATACTGTATAAGAATACATAAGATTATAAAATATTTATAATATATTTAAATCTTTTATTTTTGAATTCCATTTATCCTTAAATTGAAATAAATTCAATGAAAGTTATAATATTAATGAGGGCCCAATTTTATCGGTTATGATCCGGTTATAAAAAAATTGGTGAATTATATTGAAATCTCTGACAATATTTATATTTAAACTTTCGGTATATAATTGAAATCAATATTCAACAGTCAAGTCGTGTCACTTAAGGCAGTGTTTCAATGGAAATGTCTGAACAGAATTGCTTTTGAAAATGAGTTCAAAGTGTGAACCGATAGCATAACCCACATAACAATGTAACTTATTGTTTAAGACCAAGGAAGTTGTTAGCACTGAAAATAGCACTGATTCGGAATAAGTAGAAAATGATCCAGATATGCAAAGAAAATTTAATTAAATTAATGTGTATGAACAAGAACATATTTTCAATTGAATTAAAACATTTCAATTTTAAAATTATTGCTTACTTTTCATATGAATTAAATCAAAGTTAATATAAAACATGTCATAAAAATCCATTGAAAATAATTTTATTTTTTACAAATTTTTCACTCGAGTTATGATTATTATTAATTAAGCAAAAAATCTCAAATATAGAAAACTCGTTGTTCTTTCAACTTTGAAATAGAGTATATGACCTGGAATAATAAAATATATACGTTAGTATCAGTTAAGGTCACGATTCGGCTAATTTTTCTATTAGTATTATAGCTGAAGGTTCTGTACAATACCTGAAAAAATATGTGCGAAAAGATTGTCTATTAATGATCTCATATTAATAAACTGGTTCAATTGGTTGCAATATTCTTCGTTGATTTAAAGATGGATTTCTATAATATTGAATATTGTGTCGAATTCGAGGACTTTTGGCTTCAATCGGATAATAGCGAACCAATTGTTTTCGCACTTTTCCTCTTTTGTTCAGTGGATATCGTTTTCGCTTTCGATAGTATTTCCTTCTGTAGGGGTTGTGCGCCATATGCCTGGTGTTCATAAGATTGCTCCGATTGCTCTCGTCCATTTGAAGATTTTCTAAATTGGTGTCAGAATAGACTATATTTTCGTTCGAGTTTTGACCCGAATATGTCGGATATGGATAAACAATTTTACGCCAATATAGGTTCGCATAAACCGGGTGTTGTTTTATTTGATTTTCCATCATTGAAGTGGCCATTGGTCTAGGTGCAAATGAATGCATCTGATCTGATGGCAAGACGAAGGGCTGGTATCGTTTGGGATATGGTTTCATTGGAGACGAGATTTCTCTATAATTGTGGAAATCGTAGGGAAGAACAGGTTTGAAGTGATTTCTGGGCTCTTCCAACTCATAGTCTCTATTTTCTTGAGGTGTGCTATAGATCTGATAGTCCTCTGCACTCGGATTGCTATAAACTTCATTTGGATTTGGATCCGCTTTATCTACATCTGAATTGCGTGGAGAGGATTCAGCGCTCGAGCCCTTCATGTCTACCACATCTGAATTGCAGTCCATTTGGAGTATTGAACACAAAATCAGAACTAAATATGTAATCGACCTCTGCTTCTGAAGAGAAGAACAAATATTAAAATTCTATGATTTGTTGAACTTTTCAAATATAAATACCATTCTATTCGTTGATTGCAATCACAATAAGCCAATCATTACTTTTTTCAACATTTAATTGACGTTAATTACAAAAAAAAAACTTTAATTCATTGACTTTAGTCTTAAGCACAGAAACATTTGCTGAAAAAATTTTAATCAAATCCCAGATTGGATTTAAGCACAATTATCTTCATAATAGCTATGTTTATAATTAGTCCAAAAGATGTTGAGCTCTCCTTCCAATGCAGGCGCCAAACGACTGAATCAGATGTGATCTCAAGTCTGTATGTCTTATATAAGTTGGAAAATATATAATATTTTTAATGGAAATAACAATAGACATGAATTAAAACTGAAGAGCTATATGTGAACAATAGGGTCCAGAACATCCTGATGAGTCTGTGCCAGTATGTCAAGCTTCACAGTTCTGGTGACCTCTCAAAGAATATTATATAATAGTATTGAATAAATAGAAATATTTGTGTGAAACCAGAATCCCATAAAATTAGGAGAAATACAATACTTTTTATTCTATAATTTTCTACGGCTTTTGATACAACGATTCATTGTTTTCATTCTCTGCTCTTTTCAATCCGGAGTAAAATAATTATAATATTAATTACATAAAGAATTTGTTAATTATTTTTCCTATTTATTTGAATTTTTCAATTAAAACACTTTATTAAATAAAATTTGAAGTTCACTAATGGCTTGGATTTGTTGGTTTTTTTGGTCAATTATCTGTTTTTATAATTGATATTGAATTAAAAAACAATTAAACAAGGCAGATACAATATTACGTTAACTCCGCTTCATAGAATATTGAGTAATATAGATTTACGAATTTTCAGCTACCAAGGATAGTTAGGATATACAGTTAGGAAAGAAAATTTTCTTCAGCCTAAACCCGCCCAGGCCATTCTCTTGAGCCTATTACTTCTTTTTACTCTACGATTTGCATCGAATTTACACCTCGCTGTTAGTAAAGAGATATTAAAGGCCGTTAATACCGTAATAAATTATCTTCTAAGTTTTACTATATCAATATAATCCATCCTTTTATTTATAACGAGATCACATGCCACTACTAACAATGTGCTAAACTAGCATTTTCTGCCCTTTTCAGCCATTTCGTAGTGTTTTCATCCATTTTCAGCCTCGCTAGCTTATCCCTTTGTTAATAAAGGGCTTTTCTCAAGGGCTCTCTTTCCTCCTTCTCCGGGGAGGGGGGGCAAACAATATACTGCGCTTTTTCTACGGAAGCCAAGTTAAAAAGTCAATATGAGTATGTTCAAATCATACCCCTTTACATTTGAGAAGTCAGGTTCAATTTATTTATTTTCGATTTAAATATCTGTTTATAATCCTATTGGAGTTCAATTCGAGTTCAATGACCAACTTTCTCGTTCTTGAATATAAAGGAATAATCTTCTCAATAGTTTCGGCAAAACTTAAGAACTAAACCAATCCTTTCTCACAAAAGAAAATCGAATTATAATGTCTTGTTTTTAAATATTCCGGCTCACCTAAGAATTTACTCGAATTTCAAATTCATACAGTATTTAAAAGCATGGATGCCGAAAGATAGGATCTAGCTGAAGTTGGTGAATGACCTTGCTAGAAATTTGGAAAAGCATTGTATAATCTACACATGTGCACATGTAGCCTATATTTAGCCATTTAGTTAATTTTCGATTTTCAAATTCTATTCAAGCATGCATTCATCGAAAATAGCCTCCCATTCCCCCCAGAATCCTCTATCCCTGCATATGTTTAACAGTAATATAAAGAATTTTAAAATATTTGTTCATTCGTTGGAATATTAAACAAATATTTTATGTTTCACTGCTTTTTCATTCAATTTATTAATCGAACCATAAATTAGAAAAAAATCTCAAATAAGTAGCGCTTGTTTTCAACCGAGAAGTTATATAATTGTGTTTTATTCGGAGACAATTCAAGGCAAGTATAAACTCGTATTAATTTATAAAATTGTTTTTTTAGACTCAACAGTGTATTAATTGAAAAATTAATTTTATTTTTTTAAACGAAATCAATTTTTAAATCGTTTTTAACTCTAAAGAAAAAGTTTAATAAAATTGAAAAATAATTAAACCTTTTATTAAAACATTAATTATTAGAAAACATATAATTATTTGATTCAATCGATTGAACTGTTTTTTGGAAAACTTTTGACAATAAATGATAGCAAATATCTATTGTTCGGTTCAGAGACTATTTGATCGCATATTTCAAAATATTTGCATATTTTCTGGTTTTGAGGATATATTTGGATAATAATAGACATAATGTCAATCATTTCATAGCCGAATGAGGCATACATTAAGTGTTGAGCACTTGAGTCACACTTTTGGCTAATTGTCTGCCAAATAGTCTCAACTATTTTGTAGATCTCGTCCACAATAACCGATGCGTTTGAATGGGTTTTGCAATTAAAAATCGTTTGTTTTAACCAACAAAACAGTGCGCTTTCAGTGCACAAGACTTTTGCGCCGATATATTGACCGCACGTTCGCTTCAATACATCCAAAATCATTATCTGATTCTCTTCTTCACTCAAATGCGAGTCAAATAATGTCATCAACTCTTGGAATACGTTTCTCTTCAGACATAGTTTGATGTCGTCTTCAGTTCTGATGCCGTCGCGAATCCAAGAGATGACAAACCGTTGAAGACGTTTATGAGTCTCGATGTCTGAAGAATATAAGTTTTGATAGAAATCTGGCAAAACGTTGAACTGAATGGTCGGCCGATTGACGAGAAATCGTTTGACACATTCGTAGAGCTTATCGTTTGGATGTAATAACACGTCAATTATTCTTATGAGGAATACTGCGACCAAACTCTTCAGTCGGATATTGTCTGAAGTGATGCCACTCCTTATGCAGTCTATTAGTGCAATCCAGAGGAACCGGTCTTTAGGAAAGGTAGCCGTTTCTAAGTGCGAGTAGAATCGACTCAATACACAATACGCCAAACATCGCATGTCTTCGCACTGAGAGGACAGACATGCGATCGTAAAGGACAGACACCCGTAAGACACGAATTTATGGCATTTGACCACTGATTGGTTGGACAGCAATTGATAGAAGAGTGGTAACAGAAATCTGGGATCAATGAGCGACTGACCATCTGTTGCCTCAATCACATCGATTGGAGTTAAGCGCAAATCAATCGGAAAGTTATTTAACGTATATTTCAATTGGTTTTCATTAATCGAAGACAAGATTTGATCCATTTTTGGTTCCTTAAGAAGTGTTTCCTTTTGTTTGCTTCTAATCGAGTAATGAATTCCTCCACTGATTCCCCATAAGAACGGCTGATATCTGTATAGATTGAGTCCATTCTTCTCCAGAAGTGCTAACAATTGAAGCAGTTTTTGATCGCTTTTATGGATCGATAGGTTATAAGCACTCAATAAAAGGCCAATCATTTCAGTCGTCTTTTTGTTAGACAATAATTGAATGTCTTTTTCGTAAATAAGAGTCAAAATAGCAATCAATTCATACTTAATGTCTGAATGAATGAACTTATGGTCAATGAGTATACTATCGAACAGCGAATGACTGCATATCAGCTCTAATGTCGGCCACAGAGACACCGATGGCTTCACGTCTTCAGACAATTGAGACAATAATTTAAAGACGATTTCCAACAGTTTTGAACCAATCGTTTCATTTGATTCTTCATTCAATGCTATCTTCAATGTCTTCCTCAAGAATTGAGTCCACAGTTTGGTCTCATTATCATTAATCAACTCAAACATCACATGTTTGGACACATTTGCCACCAATTCTTCACAAATCAAATCAATTGATTCAACCATTGATTGGATATTATTCTCATTTTTTAATGTTTTGATTGAATTAAAGTATTTATTAAATAAAGCGATTATATTGTTGTCAATTATTTCACTCATTTTGTATATAAACTATTAATTAATTAAATCAATTGTATTTCAAATCAGACTCATATGCACTGCCAGTACTGCACGTGTTCTCACACAAACACATGTAAACAATGTATAGAAATATACAGTCGATTCATATGAATGCAAGCATTACAAGGATTGGCACTCTTTTTGAATTCACATACCTTTAGTGTTGAGAAATCTGAATTGTGCTCAAGCACATCGAGTCAATCATCTGGTTTGAACTGCAGAGACCATACTTATACTGTAATTTGTGTGATCACAGGGATTGTCCATCACTATACTGTAGGGCCTGTATACCCCAGATAACCTGGAGGAATGGTATGGCATATGAATTGACAGGAAGAAAACTGACCAGTGAGAAATTGTTGAAAACCTACTTACTGTAGCAGTATTACCCGAGCAATTTACAAATACAGATAGCGTAGTTTGACCAGTGGTCAATTCTTTGAACATGAGATTCAATTTTACGACTTCTGATCAATTTTTTGATTCTCTCATAGCTTTCAATAGACATTGGTTAGATTTTTTGTCGAAAGAATATTCTGTAAGATATTGACTAAATATACAGCAATTAAGTTGGTTTAAGAATCACTGTATATATTGAAATAAAATAAGTTTTAATTAAGTTTTTATATTTATTTTTAAATTATTTAATTATAAAAATACATAAACTCTTCAATAGATTAAATATTTTGTTCGCATAAATAAACTTATATTTGAATTGAAAGAATCGGAAACTAAACTAAACTAAACTTAATTTAATTTAAACTAAAGTATTAGAAATCAAATAATAAGACATTGGTTTCAATCGAATAAAATAATGATTGAAAGCATGATATGATTCGGAGTTTGAAATGATATTAATTTATAATAATTTACACAAATATTGACTAAAAATATATTAAATTCCACTCAATTCCCATCGATTAACAAATTAATTACAGAATTCAGTCATAGAATAGAATTTGAAATAAATTTTATGCTTTTTTGTCGCTATCTTTTGAGTTATTGCTGGTTTGAGGGACAGGGATCCAGTTGTCACTCGAATGTCTGGGTGAAAAGGCTGAGTTGTCGTTGAAATATAAACCGGAATTGGTTTTGAAATTCTTATCGTAATAGTCGTTGGTTTCTTCAGTTGAGAAGAACTGATAGTAAGGGCTTTGCGTTGAAGTCGTTGTTGTCGTCGTTGGCTCCACTTTATTGTCGTGGATCTGACTCTTCAGTTCATTCAACTCAATCATTGCAGATATCATTGCATTCTGTGAAGAGTCTGCAGAGCTGTGTCGAGTCGTTAGGTTTGGCTGTTTGTAGACATGCACTGGAGGTCTGAGTCCCTGATATATAATGATTGGCGGCTTGTTTTGAGCGGAAGCACTCGAAGGTTTGGCCGAAGGCAATGCAAAAGTAGGCTTTACGTGCGATCCAGACATTTGATTGTCTTCCTTAACATTAACCCATTTACTAGGGCTGACATTACTTGTATTACGAGTGCTCTCAGCAAATGCCAGATCACCCGATGGCGGTCCCAATGGGGGCCGTCTGTAGCCATACATCATATAAGGAGAGTAAGGGATTCTTACCGGATATGAAACACTCGGCAGACCCATAATCGGTGGACCGAAAGCATATTGTTTGAGAGCTGAAATCGGTCCTACATTAGCACTTGGATGTGTTAGCCCGGGGTTGTATCGAGCATAATAAGGAGAGGGATGTGGAACAGTTTGAAGAGCTGGGATCTGAGGGCGTCTATAGCCAAATAAGCCATTCAACGAGTAAACAGGTCTGATAGCAGAGGCCGTCGGACGCATTGTGTTGATGCCAGTGACCCAACCATTGTGGCGCAAATGGGGATTCATCTGCACCGCCAGGTTCTCCATTTCCATTTGGTTGGCGGGAGAAGAGGCATAAAGCAAGTGTTCGTTAGTCGGACTGTTCACTAAACTCAGGGTCACTGGTCTTCTTGTTCGTGTCGGCCAACGATTAGCGCCTAATAGAGAGGATAGCCATCCATTGTCTGCCTCCCAATCCATCCAATTGTTTGCACTATATTTCGGGTATTTTTCTCGCCCTCTGTCTCTCGAATACGTATCGACAGGTCTGTCGTAATCCTTGTCGTAGTGCTCGCCATCAGAACTGATCGAATTGGAGTAATGAGAGGCCGGTCTATACCTAGTCTTCTGGTCCTCCAGTTGTATATCAGATGAACCGTCAGAATGTTGTGGAGAATATGAATCTTCATAATTGTCATAAGTCTGAGAACTGGAGTAATCCGTGTCCTGTTTGTTGCCCTTAGTCTTCACTCTAAAGCCATAACTCTTAGCATTGCCTGACCCGGGAGGGGCCCCGCCGTACGAATAGAACTGACTCGAAGGTGGGTTCGAATTGATTTCATGCTTATTAGAGGTAGACATCGGAGGATCGGTATTACTGGCCGATTGGGAAGTCTTGAACGAATGAAACGGTTCCGATGCCGACGCCATCTCTGCAAAGTCGGGCTCTTTTATGATAATAGGCTGAGGAAACACATGTATCGGTGGGTGACCTGAATATACGACATGCGGCGCATTGGCCAGAGATAGGGGATTGTTGGCTGAACTCATCAATGAGTGATTATTCATATCCATGTAATGGCCGGACATCATATTAAAGCCATTACTGCCGGTGTTCGTCCATTTGGGTGCTTTCATCACAAGTGGCACATCATTGAAGAGCTTAAAGTTGGACCACTTGAGAGCCCGACCCCCTCTCTGGTTGCCAGTGGTCTCTATATCGCCCAAACGCTTATCAATATTCGAGAGACTATTATTTGATCCATCGGTTCGTTTATCTTCAGACACGACGTGAAGCGGTGGCTGTTCTTTGGACTTATAAATCAGAACCGGAAGCTCTTGGTATGGGAACGGGACGTACTCTATGTTATTGCTATTTAGACTAATATTCTGTGCATTTAATTTTGATTGTGTCGATGAAGTGGTCGGTGGAGTTGGGAAATAAATAATTGGCGGCTTTTCGTCTGAATATACTATAGGACCCGCGTATTTGACTTCACTCTCTTCTATTCGGTTTCCTTTTGCTTCTTCTGATCGTATTTTACTGATTAGTGAAACCAGAATCAAAAGGAGCGGAATCTGAATCCAAAATGACATACAATTCATATAAATTAATGATAATATTTCAATATTTAAAATGTTCTAGGCTATAATCACAGTTCATTTTAACCTTTATTCTAATTAATTAAAGAAAATATTTTAAGTTAGCAATAAGTTTGTACTGTATGTGCAAGGTGCAAGGTGTATTTGGGACTGGTCTACAATACGTAAGCAATGGTCATACTATTATAGTATAATACTCTACTCATAGTGTTGTGCGTAAACTCAAAATCTATGCAAATCCTGAACTCGTATTTCATTTATACAGATGTTTATCGTCTCAACAAATAATAGTCATTCGAATCAATTTGTCTGAACAGTCCTAATAGCGAACTCAAGTTTTCCGGTTTATCCCATTAGTTGTCCTGAATTTGCGAATTAAAAATCGATATACTCTTTGCAATTGTTTCGTAAAGACATTTAATTATTATATTTAAATCTATATTCTGTATAAACCAGGATTAGATCAGTTTAGTCGATATTTAATGACTATTTTTATGAAGAGTATATTTTTGGATATTTTAAAGATGTTCTGGTATATAATTGAATGAATACGCCCCACTATTTCATGTATAAAACAGAACATAAACTCGATTTTCCCAAATGTAATGAATATAAAAGCAAACGAATTGAAAATTTTTTGAATAAATACTAATCAGTTATTAGATGTAAATCAGAAGAAGGTTTCGAATAATGAAAAATAGACTGAAAAACGAATGAATGGAGTTATTTGTATAATGGCTTAACTCATTAATCCCAAATAAATCGAAGCTTGATTATTTTAGATTATTTTGGCCAATCCTCCCCTCTTAGACATCCCTGATTAATTAAATAATTGATTGCAGAATAGAATTACATAAATTGAATAAAGTAGTGTACTGTACTGTACAAGGCCATTAATAATGATTCACTATTGAAAAAAGATAAAAAATCTTATAAAATCTGATCTTCAAATATATTAAAACTTTATAATCATGATTCATAATCTAGAACAATCTTTTTCCCTGGGTTAGTGTATTTTATATTTGATAAGAAATATTCATATACTCTTTGAAATATTCATATACTCTTTGAAATATTCATATACTCTTTGAAATATTCATATACTCTTTGAAATATTCACGAATAACTCATTTGTAATATTTATGAATTGTCAAATAAGTCAGCAAAATTGAAACCTGATGATTTTTGTTACGTATATAAGTTATATAATATAACTATCCGTTTTACAGTCAATAGTAATAAGATTAGTTCAACCCTTAAATCACATCAAAATATATTTGAATTTTTAGTTATTTGAGAAATATTTTGAAAAGATTGGCAATGAATTCGAATGAATTTTAGTGATTTTTCCGAAGTTTTGATAATTTCTCTGAACAAGGCAATTTATGTATGTTGCAGATCATAAGCTAGCAAGCTTAAGATAAATGGCTAAATTATTGTGAGTACGGAAACAAAAGCCTTTCTAATTTTATAATCATTGCATTCATATTAATACTTCTAATACTATAAAAGTTGTGACCATTTTTGACCAGAAATTAAATATTTTTCAAATTGTGTCTAATGCTGAAAGTGTTGGCATTGGAAAAATTAGTATCTTGTTTTCGATGAATCACAAGTAGCCTGGAACAACTGCACCAGGTGTAAATGATTACTAAAAAGTATAACTCTTTCAAAATTGAGAATTTCAAAGATTTGATATTTAGGACACTTTAACGTTATATTGATTGTAAAGAATCACTGAATCCTATATATTAAGATGGGACGGGTATTCCCCTAGTATTCAAGTGCGGTAGGTCTGACTGTGCGGTGTAATTGAAATATTTTTTTTATTAAAAATTGTTTTCTTTCCTAATTCTAATTTGAATATTATATTTAAAATTTGTTAAAATACTTAAAAACCAAAAAAAATCAATCGAAACACAAGTTTAGAAAATAGTGCAGAGATTTCACATAATTATACGTTCTTTAAGTGTATAAAAAATAAGTGGAATTGTATTGAAAAAAAAACAGAAAGAATATTCAGATGAGCTCATATGAACTCTATCTATATCTATAAATACATACAAAGCAGAGAAGCGAAAAATTTGGGTCAATTTTTAAAAGAAAAATTTTGAAGAATTTTTTGGTGTCTTTCAAAGATGTCAATCAATGACAAAAAATAGACAAAAAATTCATTGATTGACACGAGTCGACCATTAAAGACGATTTTATTATACTTTTTATGATTTGAATTTCATATTTTTATTGTTTGACTCAATATTTTTCACTCGAATTAGTTTTCAATAATAATATGAAAGAATAATCGAATAATTAGAATGAAATCAATTGTAAAAGTCGTGAAATATATCTAACAATTATTGCAGGAATTCTTTGCTCAACAATTAGCTTAATTATTGATTTAATCTATTTAGTTTTTAAAATTCATCGAATATTAATATATCAGTGTAAATCAAGCTTTTAGAGAATTGCCCAATATATCAATATCCTGGTTCAATTTTTCATTGTTCACAAAATGTTTTCTTAATTTTCAGCTCTAATCCAAATGAGAACATATTATTTGCTTAGTTTTTATGGCTTTTATTAATACTACCAAAATATTATGGGTTAAACCCTAACCTTATTCTACCCTTTAATAGTCGATATATTTTGATTCAAACTTTTCAATTAAAATTTATTTATAGTTAAAACTTTGACTTAATTATTGGTGCTGGGTACAAATAGATAATCTTAATTTTGTGCTCAGGTAATAAATATTGATATTATCTTAACTTTTATGTAAAACATGAATTCTATTTAGTTTTATATATTAATTATAATATTATTAACCGATTAAACCTCAAACAAATTGTTAAAAATAATATTTCCAATGAATATAAAGTTTTATTAAAATTATAGAAAAAAAGAATTTCATAATAAATGATTTTGAATAATAATTATATAATTTCAAATGCACTTGTTCACTTACCGGTAATATTTAAACAAGAATAGGTGAGAATATAAGTGAATTAAAATAAAGATAAGACCAAGAAATTAAATTAAATTAGGTTTAAATGTAATAATTGTATGATTGCATAGGAATTGCATAGGAATTGCATAGGAATTGCATTCATATACTGTATTCATAACATTCATAGCTATGTATTAATAGTTAATATGAAAGTACAGTAATTATATTAATAGTAATAATACTGTATTTGACTTACGCTCCTCATTGTGTAATCGATAGATTCTTTGCTGTGATTCTGGTATTTCCGATCACTTGTGAGTTAAGAATAGTGTTGACGATTACGGGACACATGCAATGCGATTGTTGTGATCACTGTTTGCTTCCATATATCAATTATTCTTATGTAAGCCCTGACCGACTTTCGGCTTATATACCTGTATTGGAAGGTCAATGTCAAGTAGAAAAGGAGGTAAAGGAGGGAACAGAACATGAATGTAACGCTATTGTTAACAATGCCATCAATGAGAAGCCAACACCAAATTCTCTCTCCCTCTCTCTCTGTCGATCCATATCTCTCTGCCAGTGCAGTGCATTCCTTCTCTCTAATTGCAATTTCTATTCATTTATGAATATTTTGAGTCCAAAAATATAAAGACCCAAAACGGATGAGTGGCTTAACGGATGAGTATTTGTAATGTAATGTTGATTACCAGAGAATGGGTTAGTTTCCTATTAACTCACTTATTAATTGACATAATCTTAATGATAGAAATTCATTAACATTATTGTTCACATATTGTTTCCTATTCTGTATAACAGCTATTAATCGGTATTAAATCATCATTTCATTCAAATTTATATAAATGCTCTTAAATACAAGTCATTCATAGCTGACAATGACTTTTATGTTGCTTAACAAACAATCATTTTCTATGATTTTATTATTTCTAAAATCTTCTCATTATTTCTATTACACAAAGGAATGGCTGAGAAATAGATGTAAAAAAATAAATAAGTTTTCGGTCTATTCTCTCAGTCATTCAGTTGAATGAAAAAGGAATGACTGAATGAATAAAAGGATTGATTCAATTGTCACTCAATTGTGTTCATTGTATTCATTCAATTCTGTTATTCAAACTGCAAATGTGTTCAATCAAAACATTGTTCTCAACTAAAGGCAACTTTTACTACACTTTTAACGCTTTTATTTACTTATCATAATTTAATGAATACTTTATCGATGATTAAAGGCGTTGGTTAACACCAATCAGGATTTACATAATATTATTATTTATTTATTTAATCCCATTTGCACTGGAGTTCGATTTTCATTCAATATGAGCACCACTTGACTCAGTGCTAATAATTGTTTTATTGTTATATAAATATAATTTTATTGTTCGTTAAGAAGTAATCGCTTAAAGAGTTTAAAAGTTATAACACTTTTTAAAAAATGCCAATCAATAGAATAGAATATATAATTAAATGAGAGATTGGCCCGCATGCCATTTTCCAATGTGTCCTAGCTATTTTATATACTATAAACAAATTTCTACTCATTCAGCGGTGCTTTTTGTAGTAATCAGTTACTTATCGAGCAACTCTGCTTAAAACCAACTGATCTGGAATAGAATTTGATTTTTAATACATTTTTGTCATAATTTGAATGAACAGAACTTTTTCTGAAATAAATAAAATGTAAAAAATATGCGAATATTTCAATAGAAATAAGCATTTATTATATGAGACCAAAAAATGATTTGTTTGTAAGTGGTTTTTGAATGCAGACAATATAGGAATAGAAAAGCAAAAAAAAAGTTAAGCCTTTATATAATATGCTCTGCAATACCCTTCGCATAGTCTATACACCGTAGATATGATTGCACTGTTAGGATAGATAGACCACAAACCTTATGATTGAGTCTCTTCGAAGCCCATATCTGAGAGACTCTGAGTTTAAAACATTTTTTGCTTATTTTTAATAATATTAATGATTTGAAGCAATAAAGAGTGCGATCAATGAGAATATGACAGAAATGAATGCCATTCATGCAAATCGACTGCACTTTTTGTATAAGTTCTCTCTGTATTGGTAACAGTTATATAAGGGATGACACTCTTGACGGAAGATTACTCTTTATACAAGATTAGTCAACCAAACTCAGTAATGGATACCATTTCTCACAAATTACTCTAAAATTTAAGATATTTTTTGTATTTTCTAAGACTTGTGTGAATACAATAGTGTTATAGAACTGAAAATACAATAATTTTTATGATTTTTAAAATATAATGTAATGTAATGTCGATTCTTATAACATAAAACATAACATATTTTCTTTGATTCAAACGATGTCTTTCCCACTTCTAGGTCTGTTCAAGCGGTTCGTAAGCAATAAAAAGATTGATTTCACACAAACCGTATATTTGTTCGATAACTACATACAGTTTAACTCCATTTCCTTATCCGTCTATTTTCGCTTAAAACAAAAACAATATTTGAGTCGAAGTCAAAACTTTTAAGCGCTGTTAGTGTTAAATGAAACGAGTCAGTGCCAATAGTGCCAATAGTGCCAATAGTGCCAATTTAGTCAGTTTAAGTCAGACTCAGCTCAATACTAATTGTTTGCCAATTGCTCGCCAATAGTATACCCCAATACACAATACCCGTTACACTAAACTACTCTACTCTACAATACATTGATTTCGATTCCGGTCTTTAGTACTCAATATTCCGCGAACGCGAGCAATAGTTTTGAAGTTTTCATAAAAAACAATATTTTTTTTTACTAAAAGAAAAGAATTGAAGTCTAAGTAAAAATGAATATTGAGTTGAATTGATTGTAACATTGATTTGAATTTATTAATCAATTAATTATAGAAATTATAATACATTTTAATTATTGTATATTTACATTGAAAACAAAAATAATAACAAACTTAACAACGAGTCTATAAATGAGCTCTTATTATATTATATTATATTATTTATATAAATATTTACTAAAAAGCATTCATTTCATACATTTTAAAACATTTAAAATTGATTTTTTATTTTTTTTTGAGTTTATTTTCCCACAAAATACTAGTTTTGGGGTAAATCTCAATCAAAACCTATTTTAGTTTTCAATTTGAAATAAGTGTTTGATTATTAGTAAAGCTTAGAATTGAGTGGAATTAATATTCGATATGAATTCATATTTAATTATTTTCATTATTAATCAAAATTTTCAATTCTCTTATGTATTATTTGGTTCAGAAAATTAGAAAAATTAAAATTTTTTAGTTATGAAAAGTATTTGTTTGAACTGAATTTCAAAGAAAAATTCTCGTTATTAAAGCTTTACTGAACAGAGATGGCCAGAGAATAAGAGCTTAAGGTTTAACCCTTGAAAGTTGCCCCTGCTTATATAGGTTAAGCGAGATGCGAATTGAGTTTGAAAGGGTTTCATCGGAAAAATCTATTGAATTTAATTAATTAAATCAAGACTTATATAAATGAAATATAAGTTAAGATAACGATTACAAAGACCTAGAGCACATGTATTTATAGTATGTTCTTATATTGGCCCCAATGAGTTCGGTAGGTCTGGCCATCCGGAGCTAAGCTTTAAAAATCTGGTTGTTTGAAAAATGTGTTATAAGTTATAACTCTTAACAAACAATATATTTTTGAAAAATAAAAAAAATTGGGAAAAAAGTCACGAAAAATAAATTTAAGCTTTGATTGAATTTTAGAGAATTTCCTCAGTTTTTAATGAATTGCTTTCAACGCTTAATCGATGGAAATGTTTGAAAATAAGAAAATAATTTATCGTTTCTGTAATGATTGCCTCCAATTGATTATATGAACAAAAAGTTCAAACGAGTCTTATATGGGATTAAATCTATTGAAGGGTTGTAGAGATAATCGGCGCAACAAAATTAGAGAACGGGTCCATTAGTTTAGTGAATTAAATACGGAATCAGTTATATGTAAAACCAGTTCAGTTTACTTGAGTTAAAGCAAATTTCGCGAGGATTTAGTCAAAAGCAATCATCAATTAGATTATTGAATGCTTTCAAGAGATTATGTAAATTAAGGGCGGATTTGAATCACAAATATTTTGGTCAAAACATTATTCTCTCTTCACTTAACTCTTCAATAATTATTATAAACATTGAATTGAGCTCTGAATACAACTAATCTTTTCTGAAAATATAAGAATTGAATAAATAAGCAATAATTTAGAGTAGATTTCAGCCATAGATTGATGGCTTCACTGAACAAATGCTAATCAATTCTAAATATTTGTGGCTTTAAAGCAAATATACTGTATATTAAAATTAATTATTTTTAATTAAAAACAATAATATTTTGGCCAAATTTAATACTATTTAAACAATTAAGTTCACTCATTAATAAATTAAACTAGGCTATAAATCTTATTTTTCTAATTATGGCAAATAACATGGTGAAACATAAAATACTATAGTGAACATTTGTGTGAGGGTACATTATGAAAATTCTCTTTAATAATGCAAATACGCTATTTGGCTATGAAGTTCCCATGAGTGATGATGACCATGCTAATATAGCAATTAGTTTGGTACGAATTTCTTCACTATTCGTGCAATTATTGAGGAATTTTGCTAAAAATTCTTTCCGAAAATTATAATTCATGTAAAGAAAATTAAATTGAAATTCATCTAAAATTTTGGCATTCATTAGAAGGAAATATTGAAATATTTATTGAATCGATAAGAGAGACGAGTCATGAGAGATGACTTGAGAAGCATTTCATAAAACCCTAATTCGCTGTTACATAACATAACAGGTTAGACAAAAAATATGTAAAAGCAGAGCATAAGTGCCATTAAACTGAATGCCATTTCACAGTAAAGTATTGCTAATTGGGTGACAGACACTCAGACACTCTAATTAGTAATTTGAAACATGAATTCAGAGTAAATGTGTTTATATATGATATTAATAAACATTTATCTAAACTTTAATTGACGTTAAGAACAAAAATAATTAATTAACGAAATTTTAAAACAGATTCGAAGCAAAACTTTTTTAAATGAATTTCAATCGACTATTAAATTGGTTTTGAATTTAAAAATTATTGTTTAAGAGATAGACTGAGCGGACAATTGATTGTTCGGATCGATGGCTAACTATTTGAGCGAACATTTACTTCAATTAATATAAAACTATTTTAGTGTAGAATTCATAACAACTGTTTGGATAACTATTTTTCAACAATTTATTCATTATTTTAAGCGATTCAACAGAATTCAGATTTTGATTATCAAAACATTTTGTCTGACTATTGAAATCATTGTATAATTAGTTATATCTAAACAAACATTGATTTTCAAACAGAGATACGCAATGAAAGTGAACACAAATTCTATATGTTGTCAGTCGGTTGCTATCACTTATCAGTTATCAGTGAAGTTTATGTTCACTAAATGTATACTAGTTTTCAATGCAACCCAAGAGGTAGACAAGGATTTTGAGAATTCAGCAAAAAGTAATCAATTCATAGAATATTGAAATTTTAAAATCAATGACTAAGAGCTGAGCGCCTGAACGGGTCTATTGACAATCAAGGTATGGGTTGAGAGTAAATGGACTCTAGTTTTATTCGTTGCGCACCTCCGCTCAAATTCAAATAATGGCACAAAAAATATATAATAATTATCTGAATGAATGGCCGCTAACTGTATCCGGTGGACAGGTCGTCCTCGAGCCAGGCGGGGATCGTATGGTGTAGTTTAGTCAGTAGTTTAGATAAGGCTATGTTATGCGACAAATAGTATGAGCGCAAGAACTTTTGGGCCCGGGATTCCATCGGTGGGTAAACTCTGCCTTTGCTTCGGCCCAAACATTTGGTGCTATTCATGTGAATCACTTGACAGAAGAATCCCTTTTTCGGATCAAACCTCAGGTGTTGTTTGTAATCAAAAATGGGCTCAATTTTCAGAAAGTTTTGCAATTTATTCATAACTGAAACCGGATTTGCTTTGAGTTCTTCGCCGTCGATAATCATTAGCTGTAATCAGACAATCCATTCAAACAATTGCTACCAATATATGAATGAATGCAATACCTGTTGAGACGAATAGAATGAAAGCCAACGCTCCAGATGTTGTGCATACGTTCCCGGATTGAGGCAACGGTTCCGCAACTCCTTAAGAAGTTTAGGGGATTTGTCGTTAGCTGTGATCACGTCATAGAAGGAGAAGTTGAGAGCAGTCGAGCCCTTATGCGCTCGGATGTGATGATACCAGGAATGGGCTCTTTTTATTGGACTGATCAGTATAGCCACCAGTTTGGCCGACGGTAGCAGTGCGTGCGCGCGCATCGGCACCAGATCTCCGTCGAAATATGTGGCACTCTTTTCGAACAGATAGCTCGGACTCGAATTTTTGGGCACCGGAAAGAAGTTCATATACCAGTCCAGCCCTTTGTAGTAGTTCTTACCGTTGAAGAACTGGATCTCTTCGAAGGTCTCGGGACTGGGATTATTGCTAACGATTGTCGGATGCATTGATAGAAAGGTATACAAAGCAGTCGAACCAGTCTTCTGGGGTCCGATCACAAGAAACTTAGGTAATTGGTCGCAGGATTTGGTAGACGACCAGATCGAGTGATGTCTCTTATCATTGCACGGGTTCTGTCGGTCAATAGGAAAGACAATCAGTTAGTGTTTGCACTTGAATTCAAAGCCTGTTCAGTGCATACCATCCAAATTGGGTCACTTTCTTCCGGATATAACTGGAAATACTTTGTGGCCAATTGGAGGGGCGGTAGTGTATAGAGCTGTAGGTTTGTCCAGCACTGAACGAACTTTATCACTGATTCAAATGTATAGACAGCGAGTCTGTCGTTCCCATAGTTTGACAGATGAGTCATAAATACGTTTATCTGTAATCCGAACGAGTATTACATTAAAGCACTGTTTAATTGATTGCAAATAAAGTAAATATGAATTCAATTCAATTGCATTACGGGATTGAATACAAACGAATAGAACAGTTCTCCGCCACGAATGCTGTTCTCCAGCTTATCCCTACCGCCCGGGTATTTGTCGATGAATATAGTGTGAGTATAGAGACCGCACGTCTGTCGCGGGAGTACCTGATTAGCAATGGTTACGATTAGATGACTAATGGATAACCACTGGTCGACTCATACCATAATCCCTCTGTGAATGAATCCACGTCTCAGTCGAGCGGGTCTTAAATGAGGATATTCTTCAGTACTGGTCACCCGTACGTTCCAAATCCGTTTCCACGCGTCATATAGTGGTTCGTGCACTGGATATACACCGGAGTGATGGGGAGCTATGGAGTAGCCCGACTCGTGCGGAATGTTATGCTTCTATATGAGGGTTGAGTCGAAGGAAATATAAATCGATAATTGATTTCAAAAATCAACAAAAGAATTAATGGTGTAATACCTGTGCGAATTCCCGGTTCAGTTTCATTTCATTTTCGAGAACCGTTATATTGTTGTAGAGGTGGGGCTGAGTGTGAGAATACATGTGACAAAACCACCAAAACTTGTCCGCATTTTCTGCCAAATAATGTTAATATGAGTTATGATAAGAGAACTAATGAATCGAATCAAGAGATCGCAAACCGAGCAGAAGGTCATCGCCGTAGTCCTCATCGCTGTTCCCTTTGTGGTAGTATTTGCCCGAAAAGCCCAAATTGAATCTAAACCCCGGTATAAGAAAACTGAGTCTGCGCTGAGAGTCGAGCAGTTCCATAACATCCCATTTCTTCATTCGGGTGCCCTTTTCGCCCACAAATATGTCGTCGATGTCAATGAGGACATACCGCTGGAGAGGAAGACTGAGCTTCCCGTGCGATAGAAATGAAATCGAATCCAAAAGCAGTAGTTTATGGATCCAAAGGGCGAACCCATTGCCGAAAAGTATTCTCTGTATTCCGTCATACAATCCCCGGTCCTATAGATGACAATGAAATGAATGCACAGAACAGGCAATGAATGCACAGAACAGGCAATGAATGCACAGAACAGGGCAATGAATGCAAACCTGAATAGCAGTCGTCACGAGTTGTCTCTTATTAACCGAATTGTAATTATAGTTCTCTTCATTCATATACGAATCCAAGTCGTACTGAAGGTACGCCTGACTCAGGGGCTGATACGACGAGTGATTAGAATAGAATACCACCCAATCCTCTCCGGGCAGAGGACCGAAATGCACTTCTCCGGCACGGGTTAGGCGTAATACAGGAGACAAAGGGTTGAGTCGATAGTCTTTGATGGCGACCCCGGTGTCGATGTGAAGGGGAAAGTCATTCAATTGGATTCCATTCATCTTCTCGTCACTGCTCTGAATAATGCCGATAATACCGACGCTGTATTGGCGACAGTACTTGTCCAACAACTCTCGGTTCCATTTATTCATATTTAAGTATTTATCGAAGTTCTCGAATATAATGACTGCAAACCTTCCCCTTTCGAGGTTCGTCAGGAGTGGTAGACTCTTACCCACAATCTCTGCTTTAAACCTGAATTCAATCGGAATTGAGTTGAATTAGAAATCTATTGACTATACGATTGATAAGTATTTATAAGAAAGCATTGAATATAACGAAATATAACGGACTTTATGCGACTCGACTCCAATATCTCAGTCAACTGTTTGCCCACTTTTGAGTACTGGGTCTCCACAAAGACCAACACTTTTGGATCCAAACGCATCTGAAGATTGGAGTTATGAGTGTTAGGCACCGGCCGTCTCAGTGGTGTACGCACTGTGTCGTCGTGTGAATGACATTTGTATTTAGGTTTCGGCGGAATTCGGATCAAACTGTCCATCGATTAGACAACACATTCAATACATTATTCATACAATACATGTATTCGTGTTTGCATTACAAACCCGTGAAGTGAAGAGTTGGGCATAAAGTGAGAGAATATGATGAATGAAGTGATGGAAAAGACCAGAGATATGAACAGCCATTGCTTTATAGAGAAGCGATTGAATCGAAACCATTTAAGTTTAGACACGTTTTTAAACTTTCGCTTCTCTTTCAGTATTGTCTCGAATAACATAACGACCGCTCGAATCGACACTCAGTAGAGATCGCAAACACTTTATTAGCAGTCAATTGCTCTGAAGATCCCATTAATTGCAGAACAAATCCATTCATTATCTCATTATTGCTGACATTCAATGAATTCTTGGCTTTATTTGAATTGAATTTTCGGTTGAAAACTAAATGCAAATAAAATTTAAATATATTTTTGTTCAATACTTACTACTCATATAATACTCACTCAATTGGCGTAAGTATTCATTCATTTAAGACATTTGTCTTATATTTATATTTAAACCAAATTTGATTCAATTGAATGAAAAAACTTTTGAAATAATAATTTCGATAAAAATCTGAATTTTTTTATTCGTTTTATTAAATGATTTGCAAAATAACTGTTTGTTTGGCAAAGAATTTCATTTGAATTGATTATAAATTTTGTTTAAAATATAATAGTTTTTAAATCGGATTAAAATTAATAATTAAATTGATTTCATATTTCATTATTTGATTGATTCAATACATCAATAATTATCGCCATATTTCACAATAATTATCGCATTTCCCGACAAATATAATCACTTTTATAGTCTGATAAATGAGAGGAAAAACTTTAAATTTGTTAAAAAATCGATTAATATGAGTAATCAATATGAACTGGGTATGGTTCCGGTTAAATCATTTCATTTAGTTCTGAATTTATTAAATAATCATTGATTTAAGCAAAGCTTTGAACTGAGAATCGAATGAATCCGTGAAGACCTCTATCTCTCTATACATGTGTTTATGTTTTGCTTTCATATAAACAATGATTTCATGTTTTGTCAATATTTGTCTCAAATCTGTTTGACTTTTAATTAAATAATAACTAAATTAAACATTTTTGCGAAACTAATCTCAATCTAATAGTGCGAATGGAAGTACCTCCTGATCACTGTCCGGGTATAGAGTCGGCAGATGCGGGTCAGGCATCCGCGTGTGCCGGCTGTCCGAATCAGGGCATTTGTGCCGCAGGAGAGCTGAAGAGCGGACCCGACCCTAAAGTGGCAGAAATTGCCCGAAAACTGATGAATATTAAGCACATTGTGTTAGTCATGTCAGGCAAAGGAGGGGTCGGCAAGAGTACGGTCTCCACTCTATTGGCCCGATATCTGGCGAAAGACAAGTCAATTAACGTCGGATTACTTGATGTCGACATTTGCGGGCCGTCTATACCCACAACGATGGGAGTGGAGGGCGAAGAAGTGCACCAATCCATGTCCGGCTGGTCTCCCATCTATGTCGAGGACAATCTGTCGGTCATGTCGTGCGGATTCCTATTGGGTTCGGCCGACGACGCCGTCATATGGAGGGGTCCGAAGAAGAACACTATAATAAAGCAGTTCTTGGGTGATGTGGACTGGGATCGACTCGAGTATCTCGTGGTGGACACCCCTCCGGGCACTTCCGACGAGCACTTGTCTGTTGTCTCGTATCTGAAAGAGTGCTCTAATCTTCGGGGAGTGGTTATAGTGACGACACCACAAGAAGTGGCTCTAATGGATGTCCGCAAACAAATCGATTTCTGCAATAGAGTTGGTCTGAATGTGTTGGGTCTGATCGAGAATATGAGTGTCTTCTTGTGTCCCAATTGTTCCAAAGAGTCGATTATTTTCAAGCAGTCGGCGAACGGAACCAATAAATTGGTTGAAAACGGTATCACTTTATTGGGAAGAATACCTTTGGATCCGATTGTAGGCAAAGCCTGTGATGAGGCAAAGGATGTCTTCCTTAACGAAGATTCCAAAACGGTTCAGAGTTTTATAGGAATTGCAGATAATTTGGTAAAAATCTTAAATAATTTGAATTCAGAATAAATTTTATTTACTTTTTATAAAGATTTGTATTTAATGTAAACAATAATTAAAACAAAATATAAATAAAATTCATTTAAATTCTAAAAAAGTTTATAACAACTGATAAATGATATAAACTTTGAAAATATATTCAAAAACTTTTCACTCGTTTCACATCAAAACTCGATTTTTAAGGCATTTTCACAAATAATTCAGATTTTATTTTAAAAATATTCCTCACATTTGATCCACTCTTAAGCAGACAAATAGTGTATTCATTGCTCAGATATGTTGTCGAGTCTTGTCGTCAAACCAATGATATTATATTAAAAGCACTTTTTCTTAAATTAATTTAAAAATGAAAAAACGATATGTTTTTGTAAATAAACTCATTTTTTCCTATAGAACTCCGACAACACATTCCAGGCTTTGCTGGCCATAAACCCATTCGGGGGTAAAACCCCTTCTCTAGCAAATGAGCGCATTTTAGTCCCAGAAATGAATTCGAAGTCTTTTTTATGCTTTTCATCGAAAAACTCCATTCGATTCGTTGTCTTATTATAAGCGGCGACTCTGAACGGGATTATCTCGAATTTGGTCAGTCCGGGTGCCATCTGAAGCACTTTCTTGCCGTGGGTCGGCTCGTATAGGTCTTCCCCTGTATCCGGGTGTGGAATTCCTGCCGGATCTCTGCCCACAATGTAGAAGTTGGCGCCGGTCACCAGTCGAGCCTTCGCGTGCCACTGGACCTCACGCGGACCCGCGTATGACATCGGCGACGGGAATATTGCCATTAAAGTGCTGTCGGGGTCGAGCACTCCCTCTTCGAGGACTGCTTCGTGTTGTCGTATGCGCACATCCAGGGGCACGTCATCCTCCTTAGTCCAACCGCCCAATGGGTGCAGCAGCAGAACTGGCTTTTTATAGCCCCTCTCAAGCAGTTGTCTCTTCGTGTCCTGCATTAGCAATGAGTGTCCGTTATGTATAGGGTTTCGCAATTGGAAAGCAAACACTGCGTCCGCCTATAAGACACCAATAGAGCCATTCATTCAGTATATAAGTATAGAATTGTTTTTCAGTTTATATTCAAATCTATTCATACATTCATTTCTTTTAATTTCCTTTTGATTTGATTCGGTTTCAGTCGATAGCTATCCAAACCGTCGTTCCATTTGATTGTCTGAAACACCTTGAGATCCCCTCCCACTAACCAATTGCCGCTTTCGGAGATCATCTTAATAGAGGGATGTCCTCTATTCGTAGTCTTGAACACTGCGGCCGCTCTCTCTTCCTTCCGGTGCTCAAAGATCTCAATGTCTTCGAGTATTGCAATCAAATTGTTTTTATAGACCAAACAAATACTCTTTTCTTTTTCGATCCGCTCTTTGTTGTGGTCATTGATGGCCAACACTATTGGAATGGTTTGGTTGTGAAGAGTCTCATCGATGAGAGCACCGAAATGAAGACATTGCAGGTATTCGTTCTCTCGCATAAACCCCTAACCAAAGGACAGGTATTCAAAATCAATCTTAAGATCGTTTAGAACCATTTGGCAGACCTTCAAAGGTGTGGCCCAACCCTCAGACAGCACTTGAATCCACTGCAAGTCAATTGTGTTGATCTCAATTGTCTGCATATTTGATGCCTTCAAACGATAATCATTTTGTTGTTCCTCAGGAATGAACAGTTCGTGTACTTCGCGTATGATTTCTTCGGACATTATTTTCTGTTTCAATAAATATTTGAAAATTAATTATAATTTCAAACAAAACTCATATAATATGAACGGAAACACAAATCTAAGCATTGAATCAAAGCTAACATTTCTGATGAGCAGATCAATGACTTTCTGGACGCAGTCGGAAATGGAGTCTTCGCCGGCCTTTAGAACCAAATCAGGATTTTCAGGCATTTCGTATCCACTGCTGATTCCTGTGAACTGAGACAGTTGTCCGGCTCTGGCCTTCGCATACAGGCCTTTGATGTCTCTCTGTTCGCATATTTCTATGGGTGTGTCGACAAACACCTCAAAGAAGGGAAGACCATCTTTCTCGTGAATAGCTCGCGCACTCTTCCGATCCTCAGCGAACGGACTGATAAAACTGGTCAGTGCAATGGCACCGGCATCTGCGAACAGTTTAGCCACTTCTCCAATGCGTCTGATATTCTCTGTCCTCTGATTAGGACTGAAACCCAAGTCTTTGTTGAGTCCGTGTCTTATGTTATCGCCGTCTAAGGCATAGGTGAAGATCTTATTGCGGCACAGGTAGTCTTCAATGCCAAAGGCTATAGTCGTCTTCCCAGCGCCTGAAAGGCCTGTTTGGATCGATTCATACGAGTTGTTGGTATTTGAAAGAGAACTGATAGCCAGCAATAGATGACTAACCTGTGAACCATACGGTGCAACCCCTGAACCGTCGACTACTGCCGAGAATTTCGCCGCGTTTTGTACGCGAGACGTGATGTGACTGAAAGAATACATTCGACTCTGGCTTTGGATCAGATTCGGTGGAAACCAAACATTTCTTTATTAGAATTCAAACATAAAATAAATTGAATTTTCTTTTGAATGAATGGCAAGAATTTCAATAAAAATTATGACTTAATAAGACTTTTATGGCTTTCATAGCCTTAAGGTTTGGCAATATTTTTATTAATTAAACAAAAAATCAAATAAAAGACATTGAAATAAAAAGTATATTTACCTGATTGAGTGGTTGGCTCATTTCAGTTGTGAAGTTTATACCCGGCTCGATTCAGGATTTCAGATCCAGAATCAATAAGTTCTTAATTATTACAAAGACTAGATTTGTATTAAAAGAGATAATAAAATATTTATAACAACCGCTAAGCGATTGGTTAGCAAACCATATAAAAACTTTTGTGTCGTTTAATATTTAATTAGTTTATGAGTTGTATTAAAGTATAAAATCCATACAATTATTGTAATTATACTGTAATTGCATTCAATTCATAGCATAACAGATGGAAAGTTCATTTGGTTTCATAACTTATTAATTTCTATTTCACTATACGTTTGCATACAATCCCAACATTTTATTACTATATTTATTGCAAATATCTGTCGATTTTGAAAATATTAAATATTTTTATAAAAAGGAAATTCAATACGAATTAAATGTTTTTATGAATGATTTGATTTATAACTAAAATATTGTTATAATTTCGATACACTATTAGTGAACAAAATTATATAATCTGAAGTAAAATCGACTCTAAACAGGAACTAAAGTTGTTCTGCACTTTCGCTTTCAAATAAATATGTTCTTATGTTCTGCACATTATGTCGAGCCGTGCAATGGGAACGGGAATGGGAATAGCACTGTCAGGACTGACACAACAATATAATATACACTAATTTTCATAAGAACTGCAATTCATTTCATCTCTTTTGGAGCTTTTATTCACTCCTTCTTCTGTCGATTGACTGCAATATGAGTGAAATGAAACTGAATTTTGTATAAAACAGACCCAATTCTCACTGCACTGATGTTTGGCTTTATTTCTATTATTAAAACATTTTGTGTAATCAAATGAAAATATTTTTCTGATTTCACAGGAAATTGGTTGCAAACGAGAAATGATATACAAATGATATACAGTTGTCACCAGAATTGTCATTAAATGTCATTTTTGCTGAAATTAAATTCTTTTTATAAAATTGGTAAAAATAATTTATTCAAGCTAGGTTCACCAATATGTTGTGTTCAAAGATCACCTAGAAGAAGTGTAATGTTAAAATTTTTTAAAAATCAAGTTTTTCACTCGTTGTTAATTATCAAGGTTCTTTTATGCCTTCAAAATTAATGCATACCGGCTCAATTCTTAGCTAACATCGTTTACCTTTTGTAGCTCTGATTTAAGTTCAAGTATTTAAGAACCAAAATATCAAATAAAATTCACCTAAACTCAACTGAGAATAATATGAGATGGGTGCAAATCTAATATTATAGTGAACTTTATAATCAAACTTATAATACCGTAGAACACAATTTATGGGCTTTATGTAAGAGACTGTACAAAAATCTATAAAAGGTGTGCACACATACAGTGCTAATAAATTATGAATATATCCTGATTCAAATGAATAATGCTTTTCTGATCGGTTAAGAATCCTGTACTGCTGTTTAATAATCATATTATGCATTGCATTAAATAAATATTTAATATTATATGAGAATAAAAAAAACAATACTCTTATTGATTAGAGATTGCAATGTTAACCTGTACACTTTTTGCAAAGCAGTAAAAATCCTAAACTTATATATGAATTGTCATCGATTAGAAAGTTTCAGTGTAATAAACCTATACGTAGCATGAGCATGGTCTATTTCAGACAATGTGCTGATGAAATGCCTTTTAAAGTATTCGGACACAAGCTATTAGTCTATCCATAGAATAGCATAAATTAAAGTTTTGCTGAAGAATCCGAAAGACTTGAGAATTTGATTTCAAAAATTCTGTCGAATAATCTGTTATCTAAGCAGAGATCCCAAGGCTTTAATCTAATTATTAATTTTATTAGTCTTTTATCGAATTAAAGGCATTTGCTTTTGAATGTCCACTAAATGTTTGAACGAATCAATGGATCGTTCGTCACATTTGCAGACAATCTCTCGATATCTTTGGTTGTGTTCTCTCAATGGGATCATTGATTCGCTGACAAGAATGACGCGAATGCGTAATACGAGTATTCAATTCAATACAAACTTATAAAATCCACTCATTTTTGCGTTAATCGCTTTAAATCAAATTTTTATATACTCTCTGCTCGTATTCAAGTCAAACAAATTGTTCACAACTTTATTTGCCGTTTAGTTATTGATTTCAAACTTAAATACAATTAGAATATCAATCGACCAAAATGTGTGGTAAGTACTGATTGAGAGCTTATTTTCATTTTGTTTGCCATTCCATCCATTATTGCTAACAGTTCTACAGAATATTCTTATATATATTTATACTATACTTATATTCTATTCATATATTCCGAACACTTGATAATTCAAAAACATCTGAAATGTACTTAAAATTGAATGAGAAACTTAAAATCGTGCGTTTAATAAAGTATCCGTCTCATTAAACTTGCGAACTAAATAAGATCTACCTAAGATCTGATGACTACTTTGAGTAATTGTTCTGGTTTACTAAAATTCTAATTTGTCTTTATTTTTGTTATTTTGTTTGTAGACATAAATAACTAAATCGAGTATTAATTCTAATTCTAATAAATGTTTATTTGTTTAAGAAATTTAGTATTTATTCTGAACAGTATTTTCACGAAATATTAGGTCATCGCTCGAGACATAACTTCTTTTTCTCGTTTCCCTTAAAGGCATGTCTTTAATGCGAATATTTCTCACTAATACTTAAGACAAGTAAGAATTTGCACAAAAAAATATAAGTTTTTTAAACTTTTAATTCAAAGTAAAATAGTTTTCTCGTGTTTTTGCTTACTTTTATCATTGAATATATTCTCAGATAAAAAACAAGTTTTTTTTGCAAATAATATAATATATTATAAAGAATTCTCACATTTCAGATATGGTTTCAATTTTCATATTAAATCTCATAGAAATCATTCACAAAAACATTTTTTAAAGTCATTTATAAATTATGATATGTTTTATAATTTCAGATAAAATAACTTTTTTTTTTGTTTTTTTAAAAATCTATTATTAAATATTTTACTCCGTTTTAAAGCCAAACCTATTATTAATTCTGAATAATTTATAAACCAATTTATTGGATGAATATTTCCAATTAATATCTAGGACAAGGAAATCATTTAAAATTCAGATAATTTTATTTTTTTAATGTTTGAATTCTGTGTTTTACGTCAAATATATATTTTATTATCTTTCATATAATACTCGATTTTACTCAATATTTCAAATATTTGTTTAATTTATTCAAAGGAAAAAATTGAGTGTCATTTTGGTGTATAGGTCTGGAAAGGGTTGAGCCATGTCTTTGAGTCAATACATTTGAAGAAAATATTTTGTTAAATATATTTTCATTAATTTCATCAGAAATTCTTAATCATTTCAGACGAATATATTTTTGTTACGGAACTGATAGCAGACAATACAGAATAATATCTATTGAAATAATGTCCTATTTTTGTAACATTTAATGTCAAGATTAAGGCTTTTCGATATGATATCAGTCTAAATGACAATTTGTTTTCACATTAAGTTTACTTTTCGTTTATCAAAGTTTTAATTCAGTTATAGTTTTCTCGATTAATGTTATCAATGACTGAAGTGATGAACTGTATGTACTGTTTGTGTTAGGAATCTTCGCATACCTTAACTATTTGGAGCCCAAAACACGTAAAGAAATCTTGGAATTCCTTATCAAAGGATTACAGAGATTAGAGTATCGCGGATATGATTCCGCAGGTATTTATCGCAATTATCGGGGATTTAGTTTTGAAGAGCACTTACCGTAAAATATATATTCACTTAAAGGAGTGGCCTTTGATAGAGATGATGGACAGATCCAGATCATTAGAACTCCCGGAAAAGTGAAAGTATTGGAGGGAGAGATCTGGAGTCGGGATGACTTCGATTTGGACCACGAGTACAATGTGCACATCGGTATAGCGCACACCCGGTGGGCCACCCACGGCGCCCCATCCGAGTTCAATAGCCATCCGCAGAGATCGAGTGACAGCAATGAGTTCGTTGTGGTTCACAACGGGATTCTTACCAATTATAAGGACATCAAACAGTTTTTGGTACGAATGCGCTCTTTATTTGTTTATACTTTTAGTGTTTATTATTGATGCCATGCATTAGGTCCGGCTCATACAGTAGATCTCAATTTGTAGTATAGAATTTGCATGCTTACATTGAGGGCAAGTTAATTAGAATAAGACTGCTGGGTTAGAAGCACAATCACACGTGCAAATGGTCCTTGTACTGATCAGGCACGCCTATAAACTTACGTCAAACTACTTGTGCAAATAATTCCAAACCTTATCAATTGCACAATTGTACACAGTTCAGTTCTGTTCTGTTCTACATTGTATATAAGGGGAAATTAAAAAAAAGTGCGTCGATTCGGGATCTGACCAATCCTTTGATACTTGAGCACAATTAGCACTCATTAATATTTTACGTAAGGATTAAACTAAAAATTCAATTTTTAGAATTGGATTCTACTCTATAGTAGTGTACATAATATACTGTATGCACACATATTATACAGTTTGCAGATTCCCTAACAATCGATCTAAGAATTGGGATTTTAGTACAGAGAACTCAACTTAAGAGCCGATAAAAAATAGCCTTGCTCCTCCATAAAATTAAGCTATTCTCCATATACGTCATTGTGTGTTGACAGCTGCTATACGACTAAGTGGGGGGGGGGGGGGTTAGTTCACGGCTTCTGTATACATTCATTGCACACATACCCTGACACAAGATTAATTGGGCATCCCTGCAGTTCAAGTGATTCGGATTAAGTTATTTGAAATGTTTTAATATTTGAATAAACAGATCAAAAAGGGATTTACCTTTGAATCGGATACGGATACGGAAGTGATTGCAAAGTTGATGAAACACATTCACAAAAGTCAACCGAACCTGAAGTTCAGAGAATTAGTCGAACAAGTGATTCAACAACTCGTGAGAACAGATTTGAATTAATCTTTAAATATATTCTAACAGAAGTATACCTCAAAAGGAAGGAGCGTTTGCTCTGGTGCTCAAGAGTAAGCATTATCCGGGACAATGTGTGGCCACTCGAAGAGGAAGCCCACTACTAGTTGGGATCAAAACAAAAACAAATCTTATGTCAGATCACATCCCAATAATATACAGCAGTAAAGGTTTGAATGAGTTTTGCTCTCACTTAACATTTTGCACAAAAATTTTTGAGTTTTTTCCCAAAAATTAAATCTTTTTGACGACTGATTGCATGCATTACACAAAGGGCTGAAACTTTGAATATATTTAATATAGAGATTAAAAAAATGAGTTTATGTGCAAAAAATTCCTTCGGAGAGGAACGGTGGGACTATCACCACACGCCCCTGAGCAGGCAGAGTAGCATGTTGTCTGAGGAGGACGAAGGTATTATTCGGTCCATCATTCTTATGAATGTCTGCTGTTTTGGGCACTACTTCTTCACAACTCTTCTGTCGAGTTCTAAATTAGAGCTTATTTTCAATTATTTTTTGTTTTTGTTTTCTGCAAATATTTAATCTTTGTTTATGTCATATCTGTTAAACCATTGGGTCGTATGCCTGTACCTCATGTTTCAATCAGACTCTAAAAAGGGATGTAAAGAGACTGTCGAAGGTATATATGCCTCCTATTGTACTGTATGTTTGGTTGTGGTCTACAACTCATTTAAGACTATTATAAGTTATTTTCGGGACTCATTGCATGTCATTTCACAATATCTGCTGATCTATCAAATCCTGACTTAACTGTTTGGGTCAACCAATTGCAGACCTTCACCCGCGACAGAATGCTATGTCGACCAATGCAGTGGTCGGGGGCAAACTGGCCCGCTCTCAGTCGACCACTCAGTTCACGCCTCTGAATGACGATAAAGTGGTTGAATACTTGTTTGCTTCGGACGCCAGTGCTATCATAGAGCACACCAATAGAGTCATATTTCTGGAAGATGACGACGTGGCCTCCGTTGAAGAGGGCCGTAAGTATACACCTGTACAATGAACCCTGTACCCTATAATAGAATTTACATTGTATTCTTTAGTTTAGAAAAATTAGTTTATTCAATGTTTTTAATCTTTTTAACGCAAATATAGTCTCCAAAGACAGACAAATACAGTAAAAGCAAACTTTGATTTGTTTATTCAATTAGTTTTATAAATATTATAATTGAAAACAACTATAGCTTTCTATTACATAAAGTGATTCTCGGCTTACATTGAACTTGAGTTTAAAATAAACAATACGTTTCAAAAAGTTATTTGAACTCCGCTTAATTGTAAAGAATATTCTGTTAGATATAGAGTTCATAATTGGTTTGAACTTTGAATGAAAGCAAATAAGAATAGTTTGCAGTGAATCGAAAATTCGTATTTTTATTCTTCAGATTTAATTAATTAATTCACAAAAAACTCTTTCAGTTTTGACTATACATCGACTTAAGCGCACTTTAGATGACTCTTCGCTGACCCGCGAAATAATAACCCTTAAGATGGAGATCCAACAGATTATGAAAGGAAACTTCGATGCCTTCATGCAGAAGGAGATCTTCGAGCAGCCGGAGTCGGTCATCAACACAATGAGAGGACGGGTGAACTTCGAGGACGAATCCATAATTCTCGGCGGTATTAAAGATTTTATTCCAGAGATCAAGAGATGCAGACGTTTGCTGTTGATTGGGTGCGGAACCAGTTATCACAGCGTTATTGCAGTCAGTATTCACTTTTGACTCTCTATTGGTTTGCACTAAACTATTGATCGTATGTCTGCTCAGACGCGACAAATATTAGAAGAGCTGACAGAACTGCCGGTAATGATAGAGTTGGCCAGTGATTTCTTGGACAGACACACTCCCATCTTCAGAGACGACGTGTGTTTCTTCATATCGCAATCGGGCGAAACGGCCGACACTTTAATGGCTTTGCGTTATTGCAAACAAAGGGGAGCTCTGATTGTCGGCATCACTAACACTGTCGGCAGTAGTATATGCAGAGAAAGTCATTGCGGGGTTCATATAAACGCCGGCCCAGAAATCGGAGTGGCCAGTACTAAGGCATACACGAGTCAATTCATTTCTCTGGTTATGTTTGCTTTGGTTATGAGTGAAGACCGAATCTCACAACAGCCCCGAAGAAGCGAAATCATTCAGGGCTTAAAACGCCTGCCCGACCAGATCAACCAAGTCCTCAAACAGGACAACGAGGTCTTAGCGCTGGCCAAAGATCTCTACCAACAAAAATCTTTGCTGCTTATGGGCCGCGGATGGAATCACGCGACTGTTTTGGGTACTTAAGCAAACATTTTTGGGTTATTTTAACAATAATTTAATTATTTGTTTGATTTCGTTACAGAGGGAGCACTGGTATGACATTTACGGCCAAATTGTTTGATATCTTATTTGAAATGATTAATAATTTGATTGAAAATAGAAAATAAAAGAACTGACTTATATGCACTCGGAGGGCATTCTGGCCGGAGAGCTAAAACACGGACCGTTGGCTCTGATCGACAACGCAATGCCAGTAATAATGGTCGTCACCAGAGATCCGGTTTATCCGAAGTGCATGAATGCCTTACAACAGGTCTGACATCATATGCTTTGCACACAATATAACTTAAAGCCAACAATAATTGACTTATGCTTTGCAACCACTGTTCAGGTGCTGGCGCGGGACAGTCATCCAATCATTATATGCGAGGACAACGACATCGAGACTCAGAAGTATACGACCCGTTCCCTAAAGATCCCGCACACAGTCGACTGTTTGCAGGGAATACTGTCTGTAATTCCACTTCAACTGCTCTCATATCACATCGCAGTCCTTCGGGGCTGTAATGTCGACTGTCCACGAAATTTGGCCAAATCTGTAACCGTTGAGTAGTTAATGGTTTTATAACACAAACAATGATAACATTCCCAACAATTTTATTCACTTTTTATTATTATTTCTTTTAATTATATATTTTTATCGGATTTTATATAAAATAATATATATTTCAAAGTATTCTTAATATTCTTCTAAAATATTATCTTTTTGTCCAATATTTTGTTGCAATCAATAAAAGCATTCAATTTATAAATCCATTCATTCCTTAATTATTATCACATTTTATACGACTTTAAATGCTATGAACGGAAAGGCATTCGTCGATCACTGCTTAAGATATTTGTCGACAATCTCTTCGTCGAACCACTTCATGTCGATCTGGAGGTGGTCTCCGAGCACTTCATATAATATAAGTCTTCCGGTGCCGTCCAGTTGTTTCAGTCCAATCCAGTCCTCATCGTAGAGCTGACTGTCCTTTAGTGTGTATATGTCATGTGCCTGACCAGAGATATAGAACCCGAATAACGACGACTCCTTCGGCACAACCATAGAGTCGTTGAGGAATTGGACTAAAACTAAATTTTTTAGTTTCAAAAGCCTTTCCCTATAATCAGGATTTCGGGGAATATTCTCATTGTTTATGTCCGCAAGAAATGCACTTCTGCTTCGGTACAGCCCCTCTTGCAGCGGGTCGTGCCAGTACTACCGGTGCGGCAATCGATCATTGAGTAGTTAACTAATGTTAATGTTATGGGGATATTGATGGGTAAGACCTACCTCTGCCTGAACCACGTGCTGCTGAACGTACTCCTCATACGCGCCGTAATTCAGAAGCTTTCGAACCAAATCACAGATATAGTTGAGTTGAGGACAACGGGGCAGACCATACACTCCTATGGGTGGGGTTCGCAAGCAATTAATCTTAACTCAATTGGCTTATCAATGGCCTAAGTCTAGGGCTGGTGTGCACAGAATGCCGGATCAACTTTACTGTTACAGCTGTGCCTTCTCTGACACTCAGAGACACTACGGATCAAAATAAGAACCAATTGCATGGACTGTAGGGGCCATACATAGCCCATACATACCCTGGTGCTGTCCACCTAAGCTGATCAGATTGAATATTGTGATTGTAGGGCACCTCTGGGCGATGGCCCGTAATATCTGTCCGCCCTGTGAGAAGCCAATCGCGTTGAAGCCATTGGCCAGTCGTGGGTCAGCACTGAGTTGACGACAGGCCAGATCCACCTGTGCGTTCAGGTTCATGAAGAAGCCACTCATTAAGTCCTGTTCCGTATTGTTGCCCATCCGGACGGACAGCACATAAACGCCTTTGAGTTTAGACTCCAAATACTTCTGCAGGGAATATATGCTTCCCTGCGCTGTGTCTCCCATTCCGTGGTAGAACACTATGGGTGCGACCGGCGGATCCACTTCTTGTTGGGTCTTAGGGTCGAAGAGACCGTTGAGCTGCCGGTCCGACACAAAGACATCGCTTCCAAGCGATTGGTCTTCGAGTGCATTGAAAGCAGAGATAATCGAAACGAATAGTGAGAACACAATTGATTTCATAATTATTTGATTCATTCAAACGAAGACAACATTGGATTGAAAACTGTTTGGCTTTCAATCGATTTCTTTGTATTGATATTTCTGACAATCAGTTGGTTTTGTTTGACATTTGGTCTCAAATCTAATCATTTGCTGATAAATACAAAGATTTGAAAATAATATTTGTTTACAAATACTCTTTGTATCCAAAAGAGGGCACAAATGCACTGTTACTCTCATTCAGGTCCGCATCAAATGCTGTAAACATTTTATGAAAATTAGGGGATATTTGAGATCAATATTATTATTCACTCAATCTATGCATTGAATAGAGTTTGCAATCAAAAGGGATTCAAATGTGAGACCGAATAATGGATTACAGTATATATGAATGAATACTTTGTTTCATCATTTGTTTGACTCTTTCGGCGCTATTATTGAAAACAGTTTTTTGTTTCAAACGTTTGACAAACTTATGCTTCGATTACTCATAAACTCAAATATTTTGTACTATTTTTCAAATCTATTTAATTCTGTTGTGAAGTCCGGAAGCATTGCATTCATTCAAACAAATGGTAATTATATTCAAATCAATTCAAATGTATTTCAAATTAATTGTAATTTATATCCAATTGATTGCCATTGAAGTCAAAGAAGAAGGGATTGAGTGCTGAGGAGAAACGGACGCGACTTCTGGATCTGTTGCACGAAAAGGTCGGTTCCGTCGGCTATGACTATGGCTTATGGCTTACGGCCTATGCATTGGTTGAACCCTTTTATGGCTTTTATTGACATTTATTTGCATTTCTGTCCGAATCGTCTGATTCTATAGAAAGACGTCTTTCTGTTGAAGGAATTGGAGAAAATAGGGCCCAAAGAGAAGGGCGTTGTTATGCAGTCGGTTAAGGATGTGCTCCAGTCGTTGGTCGCCGACGAGTTGGTCGACTCAGACAAAATCGGGTCTTCCGTCTACTTCTGGTCCTTTCCCTCCAAAGCTCTCAATTCGGTTATTATTATTGATATTATTATTCATTTCTTTGTATTTTATTTACTTTTTATTTATTTTTTCTGTTTTTTGTTTGTATTCAAAGAAAATGCAAAAAATAAATGAATTGAAGACAAAAGTGAGTGAAATGAAGCAAAAGTGCAAACAATTGGATTCAGAGCTGAAGACATTGGAAATGAGTGACAAAGAGATTGCGAACAGAAATAAGAGTTTAGAAGAATTGCATTCATTGGAGAAGAAGAGGAATGAACTCAAAGCCAAACTCCAGTCGTATAAGGACTGCGATCCAGACCTGTTGGCACAGTTCAAGAAGGACTGTGAGCTCTCCAAAGAGGCCGTCACGCGATGGACAGGTAGACCGAACACAAAGATGTGTTTTATTATATGATTTATAAATATATTAATTATTTATTCTTTTCATTCAATTGTCGTTCGCTTTAACCGAAAGATAACGTATTTCTGGTTAAGAGTTGGTGTAAACAGAAGTTCTCGTTAGAGGACTCGGAGATCAACAAACAGTTCGGCATTCCTGAAGACTTCGATTATCCGGAATGAATACAGTTGTGGCCAGAGGTGCGATGCTATGGCCTCAACATAGTTGTGCTTTTCGTTTCTCAAAATTCTCTTAATTTTCTTCAATTCTGTTAATTATTTCGTTTAAATAGTCTTTAATTCAATTTATTTAAGACTCGATTGAGTTATAAATAAGAGTTAATTACTATTATATGAATTGTCTATTACTTTGTAAACAAAATAAAATATTTTCGACAAAAAATTAATTATTATTGAAAATTATAATACTTTTAAATACTTTTGTTTTCATTAATTTTTGATAAGTATTGGTTAAAACTATTCAAAACTATTGAAACAAATTGTCTAAAAGTTAATCAGATTTTGGTTTCATTTGATCGATAAGTAAATAAGTGAAGCATTAAAAGCATTGAAAGCATTAAAAGCGAAGAATTCTTAAAATAATTTTCTCGAATACCGGTATACTATCCGTATCTATATCTCTAAGTAATGGTGAGCACAGGCGCACAAATGCCAGGTCTGTTAGAACTCGTACAGAACGAGAACAGAAGGAGGAAAACAGTGCAGAATAGCTGTGCGAATGCCTTATCTCTTAGTTTGGATGAGGCCTTGTGTTTGAGGTAAAGCCAAAAGAGAGGAAAGACTGAGAAATATTGGCTTTGCTTCGACTTAATCACGAATTTTAGTGTTGGCACACATTATAGTGAAACCCGATATAACTGTGCAATAGAAGTGACGTTATCTTAAATGCTTTGATTGTAGTCTAAATTCTGGGCCAAAGTTTGTGCGCGCCTTACGTTCTCTGATGGATCCGGTGGATACTCCTCAGAGTCTGAGCCATACCGGAGCACTTGAGCTAATTTTATCTAATGTTAGTGAAGTAGCATTTGGTGCAGTAGAGTCGTTCCACACACTGGTTACTGGGTTCGGTGTCATGAAGAACATAGACTGGACAACAATGTTGTTGTTCTTTTGGGTCATCTTTGGACTATTCGTGTATTCCGTCGGAAATATTCTGATTATTGTACTCAAGAAGAGGAAAGAACTGATCCAACAGAATAGGAGTTCCACTGATAAGACCAATTGTGATGACAGTGTCGGCGAAAAGTTTGAGAAGAGTTCGCTTCGAACTGATCTTATGTCGGAAAAACAGCGCTCGTCTAAGACAAGCTTAGCCACTGGACCGGACAGGGATTGTGTCGATTGGATTAATAATATAATTGAATGGCTTTACAGACAAAATGATGCGAACGTCAAATCAATTTTAAATATTTGGTTGACTGCTCTCAACAGCAAAAATAAATCAGCAAATGATGTGAGTCTTCTATAGCTCTAAAGAGTTTTCTTAACTTTAATTCTAAAAAAATAATTATTTATAAGTTAAGTAAAATATTTTATTTTCATTTTCGTAATCAAGTTTTCGGATATGCTTTAAAGCAAAATATTTTTAGAATGTATTTCATAATGTCATTGAGTGCTTGTATTGAGAATTATTCTATAAATAGTTTTTAACTGATTTTTCATATTTATCTTCACTTTTATCTTCAGTCTTATCTTTGCTATTATAATGAGTTTGAAATATATTTAAAATATTTATTTATTTTATTGTTTCTCTGCATAGAATGGCTTTTCTATAGAATTCTTGGAATTAATACGCGATCAGAGTTTAGCACCAGAGTTGTCAAATGTCTTGGTCGACAAGGAATCCAATGAGAATATTGTGAGCAATATTTGTTTTAATACTTTTTTCTATTGATTTCCATTTGAGTAATGATTTACAGGAAATCTATTTTTAGTAATTATTTAGTGTCTGATTAGCTTTCGTTGTGAAACCTAACCGTTTAACTAATTAACTCATTTTAAAACTTGAGGCAAATTACTTGTCATCAAAAAGTTCTTATTTTCCATCAATTATTTGCTTTTAAACATTTCGTTTACTTCACTGTTTGTATCGCTATTCTTATCAAATTTAAATATTTATTTCTAAACAATTCATATTTATAGCCAATTATTTATTATTGGCAATAAATTATAGCCTTTAATGAGTATCAAAGGTTAAGCCAATAAATTATAATTAATAATAAAATTGAAATTCTTTACTCAAATAGCTTTGAAATGATATGATTTGAAAATTACTATAAAAGGAATTATATTTATATTTGCAGTAAATATAGCGGTAATCATAAAATTGCTGGCATTATATTCTTGAAAATAGAAGCTGGCTCATTATAGAAACACAGCTTTGCTAACTGTTGTTCATTTATACCCGGGCGATTTAAGCTTAATTGTTGTCTTCGACTAATATTTCACATAAATGCAGAGTTTTTGTGTATTTGACTCAAATTTTAAGTAATTATAATTTTTTGCTTATTTTGAAGAAATAAATCCAAATTAAATACATTATTAATTGTGGGAATAGAATCAGATTTATTATTATGTTTTTGTTTAACTCATATTCTAATAGCAGTAAAAGGAAAGAGAGATAATAATGCATAACAACCACACAATTAGTTGATATCTATTTTTGAAAACCCAATGAATTAAAGCCCAAACTCATTAAAAAATTCTTCAAAATAATTATTTAGCATTTTTTCTCTTAATTTGTTATGTAATTCAAAAATATTTTCATACCATTTGAAGAAATGAGTATTTTATTACATGTCTTAAAAGTCCGTTAAATAATTAAAATTATTTGAATCTTATTTCTGGAAATAAGTTTGAATTTTAAACAGAAGTAAATAAAAAAATTGGTATAAATTAAGTTTTAATTGATTCTATTCGACCCAGTATTGAGAAACATCAGCCTTGAGTTTGAGGAAAATAGTCGGAAAAGTATAGGTAAAAGGGATTGAGACAAAAAATTCCCCCTTGCTCTTTTATATTTATAGGCATATTTGGGGTTTGTCTGCATATGTCGTGCAGTAGTTGTTAAATATTAATAATTTCCTTATAATAATAAATTGTCTGCCAATGGGTTAGAGTCACAAACTATAAGTTTTCTGTATTTCCAGAACAATATTATTTAATTTTCATTCACTAATGGTATCTCTTATTCATATAAATTGATTCGATAAAAGGTGTGCTCAAGACCTACACTGTCTGCACAACAGACAATTATTTTCTTAACGAGCTAGTGTACATCTATCCAGCTCTTTATTTATCAACTAACAAAATATTTAAGTGAGAATTATAATGTCAGAGATAACTCATACAAATGCATCCAGATAAGCTTGTACAGACAAATAAAGTCGGAATTAAGTGCAAATATTATTTAGACAATTTATATTGATCATGCTTCTATTTACTAGCAAGCATACTCAATAGCTGAAAATTCTTGAAATTAATAGAGCTAGCTCTAATTTATTTAAGGTTACTCTTAAATAGAAACTTATACTGTATTCCAAACTTCAAAACCTGTACGGGTATTGAAAATTTATTTAAAAAAAATATCCTGTTTATAACCAAAGTGAAGACTACTTTCATTAGTTATCCCTGATCAGATCCGTTTTATAGCTTTAGAAGACATTGAGAGGAAGGATGAATATGAATATGAATATGCATTTGTTTGCGGATGTTTTCAATACATAAATATTGATGACTCGACTTCAATATACAGTAATAGCAATAATAATAGTAGAAATTAAGCTTATTTTTAGTTATATATCAATTCTTGTTTGGTTTAAAAGCGTTTAAACTGCTGTTTGCCTCATCTGAATGTCAAAGTTGATGATTACATAGGATTTCGAGAACAAAAAGATCAAAAATAAATAATATAATAAATTAATCAAAGTTTTGACCCAAAAACACAAAGAGAACATTGAAATGAAATGATAGTTAACTTTGAATTGATTTGAAAGCCATTCAAGATATTTATGACATTTATGATCCATACTCTCTGAGCCAATCTGTGGTGCAATACCAAACATCAAAATAATGATTATAATTATAAATAAAGCAATAATTTGTATTAAATTACTTGTTAAAAAGCTACCCTCCCACTTTTATATGATTTTTGTTTACCGCAGGCCTCCCCTTGTCCTCAAATAATGTCAGAGTGAGATCATCCTCATACATTTCATTAAAGATCATATCTTGTACTGTATTTGTAATAAACTTTAATGAAAAGGGAGTTGTTTTCTGTTGACTACAATTTATCGAAACCATAATTCTCAACGATTCTCAACGATTGCATAATTCTGTGAGTTTTACTTATTTACACATTCAGTCTCATAAATATTAAGCACTTCGTGAAAGAGAAACTCATTATTATTATTAGAAAATTCATATAATTTCAAAAATAAGTGAATTCAAGTGGAATCAAATAATGCTTTGTTTGATATTTCTTACTCAGACTTTAGGGTTTATTTTAGTACAACTCTTATTTACATTATCTAAGCCTTGATTTATACGTAACTATAATATGAATATTCGGAGCAATCAGTTGTAAAGAAGTGAAATACTGTGCAGTCATTTGCACTACACTTCCATACATTTAGTTATACTGTATGACCGGTTATATTGATGCACAGATAGCCGTAAAGATAACCATGTCAGATCTTTAAAATCGGCCCTGTTCATATTAGTACTTATACTCGTTTGGCAATTCGCCTCATTTTGTTCTGCTGTCACAAAAAATATATTTCGGCAATAAATTTAAAAATTTGGCCTTTTATGGCATCAATGGGTTATTTGATGTATTCTGATCTTTGGGTGTTTGATCATAATGCCAACCTGGCTCATTGGGCTCATTGGAGTCATTGCATTCTATAATAATTATATTGTTTTTAATTCATAGAAACGATAGATTATATCAATAAATAATTGTCAATATTTTGATTGATTCGATTCAGACGGTGTGAATCGATTGAAATAACAATGAGAGTGAATAACCAATAATTATTCCATACTTTTTACAGAGAGTTCGTTGACATTATATATAATTGCTTACAAAGCATATAAACATATTTATTAAAACTTTCGATTTTTATACACAAATATTTATATTATCTCTTTAGTCAAAAAAGCATTCGTAAAATTAAATATTTATATAATTACACAAAAAAGTTAAATAATTTTAATATTGAGTGCACTCCCCCCCCCCCTTGCTCACTTGCTGACTTTATTATTTTTTATTATTGACTTAAATAACTCTCTTATTCAGTGATTATCGAAATTATTTTTATATAAAAAGTTAGTTCAAAACTGAAGAACTTTTTAATTAAAAATTTTTCATCAATACAATTGACATACCTTTATTACATTTGTACCAGGTTATCATTTGGAAAACTTGGTGTAAATTATTTAGTTTTAATAATAAGCTCAGTTATGCTAATATTTTTATAATTGTCTCTCTTTAACTAAACTGTATTGACTACTGTTTTATGTGTTGTTTGTTAAAAGGCATACAATACAGTACTGTATAATAATCTGATCTATTTACTTTAATGCAATAAAATTTAATTGAGTTGAATAGGTTTTTTGAGAGAATAAAAATATCATAAATTTATAAATATTTAGATAAAGCAATCACTTGTAGACGTGATGGACAGCAGTTATGTTGACTTTAGTTATAAATATCAGAATATTCTTATTTGAATCCAATTTATTCGTTAGAATCTAAATAAATGAATGGGTTTTCAAATGCAAATCTAATTTCAATGATAAGAGTATAGCAGTACTGATATGAGTGCAGATTCTCTTCAGTTTCTATTATTAGAATATTTTGTTTACAATATTTCAATCTTCAAAGGAATGAAAGAATTCTTAACATTAGTATTGATTCGAAGTTTTTATATTATATAAGAATACTATTGAATAACAGTGTCATTTACGTTATATAACCCATGTAACATTGTGTGGGCAGGGTCCTATTTGACAATGAAGTCATCACTTTCTTCTATTGTATTGTATTTTTTTTTTTGGTCTTTATAGACATAAGCAATAATAGAGTACTTAATACATCATTTGCTAAATCACTCAACACTTTCATGTGATATAACATCAATTCGTGATATCTTTTCTGAACTCAATCTGTTATAAAAAAATATGCACTGAAGAGGAATACAACGAAAATATACGGAGAATATAAGTGAATACAAATGAGAAGTTTGCAAAAATGGATCTAATTATCTGGAAATATAAAAAAGATTGTCTTTTGTTTTAAAATTAGTTTGTACCCGGATAAGATTTGGAAAGGCCCTTTCAGATTAGTATAGTCTGTGTACTTTTTAACTTAACTTGAGTTCTCATTGCTTACAATAATATTGAGTGAAGAATGTTGTTTACAGTACAGTATAGAGTCTATACATTAGTAGAATATATGGTTTATAATACGAAAGACTTATAAATGATTTAATTTTGAGATATTTTCCTCAAACAGATCACTAAATCTAAAGTTTCGACGAAAGGAATTAAGCTCTTAATCAAAGCGTTCAGAGATAACGGATCTTCAGATGAAGAGTCGATGCAATACGAACTCGACATCAGTAGGTTTGAAGGAATGGTAGGAATATATTTGGTTTCAATTGAGTCCTTTACTCAAAATAGATATACTTTTGAATATATAGCTTAAAACGATTTGCATCAGTAAAGAACAGCTACTTGTGCTCAGATTTATGGAAAGACCTGATTTCAAAGGGAGTCTCAAACCCATAAAGAATATCCAAACTCAACAACTGGTAAATAAACTCATTGACGAGATTTCGATATTCAATCTTATCTATTGTTACTCAAGTGAATAAGCCTTATATGACTCCAATCTTCTCTTCTCTTACGAGTCTTAACGATAAAAGTATTTCTACTAAAAAACACATTTTTCTGTCCAATCATTTCCTGTGAATTAATTAATAATTTTCTGTTTCACACAAATAATCTTTTTCTACGACTTATCGATTTGATAGTCAATAATATTATTTGAAATTAATTTAGAAATCAGAGACAAATCGTATCTCTGAAGACGCTATAATCAGTGCAATACTAAACACAATCACTACAACTCCTGTCGACTTATGTCTCTCTGGTTATCAAGACTTCCCTAAATTAGAGCGTTCGGCCGATTCGCTCCAACAGAATGGCTTGCATTTGAACAAATCGGTTAGTTTTTACATACATTTCACTCTAAACTACCGGTAAAATGAATCTAAACTTAATTGTATTGCTCTAACGGAACAGTCAACCAAAAGAGCGGTCGAACGCAAGCTATTTGTGAAAGTCGTCAAAGCGAACGGTTTGACACCAAATAAAGGTATTATTCGCTTAATTTTCCATTTATTCCTTATATAAAAATCATACAGATGCTCGGATCAGTAGCATGTGATATGCAAAACCGGCGTCAGGGTTATATACTAGGCTAAAATTTTAGCAATCATTATGAAAAATAGATCCAATTCAGACAAATTGTATCTTTAGTCCAAACTTTTCTATATTACTTATTTGGTCTAAACTTCTTAATAGATGACATGATTTAATGCTAGTTTGAGCTCCAAATGTTGTTTTATTTTATTTGAAAGCATAATTTAGCTCAACTCATATTATGCAGTACTTACAGTATGTAAGCCTCTAATGAGTCACTTATTTTTACTGTGTATTCACTGAATATCCGAATCCTTTTAACCTAATGTATAGGAAGTCACGACCCGTACTGTGTGATCGAAGTGGACGAACCGCCCCAACGAGTCCAGACATCGACAATAAAAGAGACGTCAAGTCCTGTTTGGAACGAACACTTCATTTTGTGAGAATTGTTTTCATTACAACATTTTTTGTTTTTAATCAAAAAAATTGTTTTCATTAATAAAAGCCATTTGAATGAAGAGTCGACAGAAATTCTGTTTGAATTGTATGACAAAACAAACGGTAATTATCACTCATTTGATTGCTATTTGTTTGCAAATATAATATAATATAAACTTTTTATTATATTTATATTTGTTTTGCAGATAAGTTCTTGGGATTAGGAATAGTGAGTGTCGAGGAATTGAAAAATAACCCGAGTCAGAACCAAGTTCTAACATTACAACCCAGACCATTGGAGTCGGAGCAGATCAGTGGACAGCTTTCTGTTGAAGTAAATCTGAGTATAATTGCAATTCGTTTAAAGCAATTGAATAATTATGATGTTTATGGCCACACAGTTCTTGTTTATGGAGCACAGTTGTGCCGTCGAGTCTGAATCCAGTTCCAATGCGACCCCCATTTCTGGTTCGCCTAGAAATACAGGCAATGGTTTGCTTGACTCAAATCTACTTAAACCAAACGGAACTGCACTCAAAGCTAATGAACTAAAAGGTTTGCAATTATTCTTTTCAATCGGTTCTAACCTTTGCTCACATCAGACATACAAAGACATTGTTCTCAACTAAACTAAACTCAATTAAAATGTTCATTGTTTTCCTCTTTGTGTTGCTTTGAGTCCACTTTGACTCCAAAAGAATTTCAATGATATTATTGGAGAGGAATTCATATTTAGATTTATTATCCATTGTTTTGTTGTTTATAGAAGTACTGTATGTCTGATGTAATCAAGAAATAATATAATCTTTTTTAATTGCTTTTAATGTTTGCTTGTTTTCCATTGATTAACATTGCATTGCATTTGCATAGAAGTGCCGCTAATACTGAACAGTGATGTCGATGCCGATCAAAACGCCGAAAATGACATACATATAACAGAACTGGATGTCATTGAAGAGCAAAGTAATAAACAATTGCACGAAATGCTAAACAAATTAATTTTCTAACAGATTATTGATATTATAAACCGATAGATAATATATGCGACACTCAATCGCAGTCACATAACGCAACTCTATCTTCACTAACGGCTCAAAATCGAGACAACGTTTGCAATCGAAACCCATTTCTTGAAAGTATAGCTAAAAGTTGTGACAATAAGCTCTTGAATGACAAAAACCCTTTCCTTAGTGCAAATCAAACCATAAATTTTGAAAGATCTGTCTCATGTGATAACATAGCTCTTGTAATGCCAGTTATACCTCCTTTAATAAGACGTTCGTCAATCCCTTCTCCCGAACCAGAGGGAAGTCATTCAAAAGAATTACCATTGAGTCCAGACTTTAAGGGAAATCCATTTAATATTCTGAAACTGTATCGCAAAAACTTTTATTCATTGCCCACTCATAGCATTCCAATGCATTTAAATTATTTATTAGAAGACAATCGAGTGCCACCACTGACCCCACTCCCACCCACTTCCATGTTCCCCACTCAGGGCTCACAAAAAAGACCCACATATTTTAGAATCGTATCCCAGAGTAAGATGAAAACAAATCCTTTTATAAAAGCTATTCCTCGTATGTTGTCGTCGACTTCATCTGTAAACTCAATGATAGGCATAGAAAGCAGTGATAGTGAAGACAGCAGTGATGACACCATTATTGATAATAGCAATAATCAGAATAAACCCGAATTACCAAACAATCAAATAATTTCTGATGATTTGAACAAAACAACTGATAAAATAAGTTTCACCAAAAACAAAAGGGGGTCTAAAAAATTGGCTAAAGTTTTCAGTAATGGCTTCAATAAAAGATCTTTCAAACAAAATATTAAGAATACAAACAATAAGATAAACATTGAGACAAAGTTCGGCCCAAAGAATGATATTAACAAAAGACATATAGAAAATGCTAGAATTGGTGATGGAATGGAAGTGCATGTCATTGACTATAATCACACTATTATTAACAAAAGTTTTGGTATTTCTACATACAATTCATTCGGAATTTTCAGTTTCAGCTTAACTTTCTCTATATTTTACAGGCAATGAAAAGGACGAGGAATTTGGTTTGAATGAGAACTTGAACGATAAGAGTGTCAATAATAATAAGAGTAACCTAACTATTCATAGCATTCAAAGAGTAAGTATTGATTCAATACTTGTAGACCAATGACAGCAAAGATTCTGATCTTATAAACAATTGATACGAAACTAATTGATAATTATTAAGAATGAAAACTAAATGTTTTAGGCGTCTGAGAACGGAGGCAGTGAAGGCTATGGCACCGGACGCGGAACACCTGACAATCCCTCTTTGAATGAGGGAAGTGTTGAATCGGCTAATTCGACCGGTGATGATAAAAGTGAGTTTCAATCTCTCATAGATAAGCATTCAATACTTAAGTAGCAAGATCCTGCAAACAACTTGCTAGTACAAATATTATTTGACATTTTATGGAATCTTACAATTTAGAATATCAATAGACTAATTGAAGCTGGTACATTTTATTATAATCGATTAGCAATTCGTCCTTAACTACCTGAACATTAATATTTATCGTATTTCATTGTCACTAAAACTTTATATTTATTTTGTTCACTACTCATGACTACTACAAAGCGGGTCGTTCGAGATCGAAAGAGCCCAGGTCTATAATAAAAGCGTTGCGCAAGAGATTAAGTTTCAGTAAGAATAGATCGAAATCTGTTGAGATTAGAACTAATAAGGATAAGGAGTCGACCAGTAGAGACAGCTCTGTCAGCTCTATGTCCAGTAGAGCCCGATCCATGCCTGGGTCAAGAGAGCCGTCTTCTCCTAAAGATGTGGTTCATAACAAACTGTCGCCAATTAAAGGTATGCTTTGATTGCATTCAAACAATAGCTAATAATAATAATAATAATATTTTAGGCGAAAACAGTAAAACCAATAGTTATAGTAATATAAGCGAAATAAGTGGTTATTCGACGCGAACTTTCGTTTCCGAAAAGTCCACTCTTATAGTTGAGGCCAACGAAAGCGGAAAACTTAAGTAAACTTTTTATTCATATTATTTATCATTTATGTTCTGAACATTTATTTATAATTTTTAAGGCATTATATAATTCCCATATCATTGGCCAATAAGACTAAATGGAGACGAAAAGGTGTAAAACTTCATGTATTTAATGACCACATGTTTGTGGCCAAACATCTCTCTGGGTATGTATGCTCTCCAACATTATTATTGAATAACCCTGGGTACTCTACTACTGGATCAAATCAATAGCTCGGAGTGAAGATAGAAATTGAAATTTGAGTTTAATAACAGGTATTATAATTGATTTTGTTTCAGATCAATCACTTGTCAAGTTTGTGGTAAACTCTTCTCCAGAAGACTTGGAAAACAGGGCTATCAGTGCAGAGGTATTGTCATTCTTAAGGAATTGTTTTTATTGAGAAAACTCTGATTTTCTGATATAACTTATTAATTGTTGAAATGCTTTAAAGATTGCGATTATATGTGTCATAAGAGGTGTCACATTCAAGTGGACGTTCGCTGCACTAAAAGTACAATAAGTTCGTTGAAACCTGAATACGTTGTCGATCCGAAGGCCACTAAATTGGATAAAAACAATTCAATTGAAGTGAATGACAAACAAATAGTCGAAAGTTGACAGAACTGACCGACAATTGCACACAAATTGAAATAATATTTTTGCTATTTTTCCATTAAAAGAGCGATTTTTTCCAAACTCGACCAATAATTATACTAATAATTAACTGTTTATATACTTATTCATCAAACGACTCAATACTGCAAACCAAGTGTTAAAATATTTGCTATTCTATTGAAACAATATATTTATTGAATGTTTGAAAATCTCAATAAAGCGTTTGAAAGCTTTTTTTTTTGCATTTTTCAGCTTTTTTTTGTAAACTAATTGTTTGAAAGTTTGCTTTGAATACGCTTTTATCGATCTTATGATTAATATTTATTTCTACTCTTATTATATGACAACAAAATTTTAGTCTAATTTATATAATATTATAACTATTGTTAAGAATATTAGTTCAGAATTCAATATATTTATAATGTATTTCAAAACTATAATAAAAATAAATATATGTTTTAAATATCTGAATAATAATTATTTATTGTTGAGACGCCCCATACACCCATAGACCCTGATCAATTATCTATTTTCTTAACTTTATGTGCCTAATATTTCTACTTCGCTTTGGAGCAAATATGAGCAAGTACAGTACAGCACCAGAATTTGCCCTCATTCTGGGTAATAGATGGCATAATATCTATAATAGTTTCTAAATTATATTAACAGTAACTGTAAATATAAATTTAATAATTATTTCTATTTGTTGTCATATGTTTAGATATGACTGAACCGGAAATAATTGTCAGTAATATAGAGATAACTTAAGTAAATAAATATTTATCACAGAATTGATAAAACTTTTCCAGTCATATAAGCATTGCTTATTTTTCAAATGATTACGAGTTGTCCCACCAATCGCCCTGAGTGCCCTGAGCTCAACCACTGTCTTTTCTTCAGACACTTTCACCTCATATATCGTTAAGTTTGTAAATGTCTGTATAGTCTGTACTCATCTGACTTCTCGTAGAACTCATCTGAACTGACTATAAGAAAACAATATAAAAGTACAGTTAGAATACAAATGCCTTTACAGCCAATCATATTTAAAAGCTATGGTCTTTAAAAGTACCCGTATATCATGTATATCAGAATTCAATATAACTTATAAATAAATAATTATCTTATTCTAGAATTTCATGTTTATCCTGAATGGCCAGACATGTGGGCACCAAAATAGCACTTCACTATTGTAACAGAGCTGGTGAAGAGGGAGTCTAGCTAAAATACCCGAAGGATTGGAAATCGGGAAAAGACTAAGCTAGGTATTGACTTGATAGGCCCACCAGTTCTTCTGAAAAATTGACATGTTGAAACTTGGAGGGCTTCACTCTTCTTACATATTCGTTCAAATTTAGTCTTAATTTTGATAAAAATAATTTATTTCTGTTATTATTTGTGTCTGAATTGTCCACAAATTATATACCAATTGAATGAATAATAACAGAATTTGCTTAACATTTAGACTTCAAATTCACGGAACATATGAACTCATATGAAAACACTTTCAGTGAATACCAGACTTAAAAATAGACCATGAAGCAACTCACCAAGAAATAAATCATAATATCATAGCATATGATTCATACGTTATTTTATGTGTCGCTTGACTTTCAGCATATCTGCACAGCAAGTAATCCTGGCATCAGAGGAGAAGACAAAACATTGATACTAGTATAATTAATCAATTTTCAAAAGTTCAAGAATTGAATAACCCGTCTTAAAATACGACTGATATGATTGTAAAAGATTTATTATACAGTATTATCGTATAATTTCAGTTTCATCATTCATACCCAAGATATTCAATATATATTAATATAAAGGTCTAAAGTGTGGACAACCTTGGATTCTATGTTTGGAAAAATAGTGCAATTATTGCTTCTCATCAATAGTTATCATAAATAAGTGGATGTGCTTTAGGAAAGTCAGAAATTGCTTTTCAAACTTAGATAAGTAATTGCTGTCAAAATCAAACCCTATTATAAATTTGTAGCAATACTTATATCTCCACTGTTTAGCCAAAGATGTGGTAAAAAGTTTAGACATCTGTTGGTTGAGTTAGTCCTCGACACCACTTCTGTGCATGTCTTCTATGGCTTCTCTCTCTTCTTAATGAATCGCAAGAAATTCAAGACAAGTATTGAGACTTAAAGGGATTCACAATTATTCGTCAATTATTTTCAAAGACGTAAAGAGTTGTCGAAGAATTGAATGAGAATTCATTAGACGAAGACATTTAGTGTGAATTGATTTATACAAAAAGACATTCACATTGTTTTCGCCGAAACCGCAAAAAATATTGAAAAATGTTTATAAACATCAAAATATTTGTTTTAATCTATTTATTCGGGGATTCAGTAGCTCTTGATTTCGAAGATTTTGAAGGTAAGAGTGCTTTATATTATGATATTATCCCAATGAATGACTGTTTCTTACTTACTCATATTTATGCTAGCTTTATTTTTTTGAGACAATATATTGTATGAAGGACCAAATACTCTGCTTATACCTACAGAGTAGAAATTAGTACAGTATGAGTCAAAAACAGCCAAATGTTATGGCCAACAGATTTTGATACAAATTTTTTCAAAATAACTGTAAAAACATTTCATTTAAAAAACTGAATATAAATGTTAAAAGGTTTTCACAAACAGCAAAGAAATTCAATAAAGGTCGGATCAATTTACTTAGAACTACCCAATTGATTAATAGCGCTTAATATAATGGAAGTCATATTCAATGTCCAAAATCTTAAATAATGTACTTGCTCATTTACAATGAATGGCCAATAAATTTAAATACAGACTTAAATTATTATTTTTAATCAGGCTATTATTTCATATTTGTGACATATTTCATATATTGAATTCCTTTCTGACAATGGAGTCATTCACTGCTACAATGTGTGACACAATTCAATCAGTCAATCCAATTGCAGACTTAACTGTCGGATCTTTTTGACTGTTACTGTAGAGGACTATAATAACGAGCTTCGACTGTACAGTATTTAAATTTAAATAAATAAGAAAGCAACTTCAAATCTTGAACTATTGTGCTGTCTTAGAACTGCTGATACCTGAGAGGCAACCAATTGAGTGCTCGATAATTGCCGATAAAATGTAGTGCACTTAGAGATAGAGCCAATAAGAACCGGATGATTCATAAAAACTGCTAATTTTGTATTTTTCCAAATAATGATTAGAAAGTGATTCGGTTTACTTGAATATTGAGTGCATTCCTAATGTCATTCAGTGCTGTTCACCAAACAAAACAATAATCGCATTATTAGTTCAGAAACTTTCCTCAATTAAAATATTGCTGACTATTAGTGACTAATGAAGTCTCAGATAAAATAATTATTTGTTTATTGTTTCGAATAATTATTGCTTAATATTATATATTATTTGAGGATATCTTAAAAGACTCGATAATCGCGACAATAAAGTGAAGATAAAAGATCGCGAATACAAAGCCATTGACGATAAGAATGGTCTGAATGTTGAACCCATTGGTGAGGACTCAGACCTATATCGCAAAAAGGATTACACGAAAGCTACGGATGGAGTGACCACTCCTTTGAGCTTAAAATACATCAAAGGTCTGAATGAATATACAGTATTTTGATTACTATTCATGCGATTGAATCAGTTTTGAAATCAAATAATAAACAGAATATTCTTTGTCAGAATCGATGGATAAGGACACGGCTTGTTGTATGCTGGGTCAGATCGCGGGCGATAAGGGCTATCACTGTCACGCCCTGTTCTACTCCTACGATATATTGCAACGGAACCAAAATCGAGCCCATAATCGAAAATTATCTTTTTATGGTTAGACTAGACATGAATTGATTGAACTGGTTATTGATATTTTGCTTATATTCAGGGAGAGATAAAATGCCTCATTTCGGCGAAAAGCTTATGATTCGGTTTGAAAAATGTTTGGCCAAAAAGGGCTTCATTTTCAATAAGTGCTGTCATTTGGCCGCAAAGGAAAAGGAGAATCTTCTGAGCCCTCAATACAACACATTTCAACATTATTTATATAATTTGCGTCAACACAACAACAATCTTAAAAACTGATCTTCACTTCAAAAGTTTTATTCAGTTCTTATTCTACTTATTGGCATAGATTTTGAGTTAAGCCCAAAGAATATTATTAAAGAATAATAGAATCAAATGATAAATATTTTTCAAAATGTCTAACACTTATGAATGCTTTGCAATTGATTTCATTTTCTTTTGTCTTTTGCTTTTTATTCAATACAAATATTTATCAGATTTTATAATATTTTTTACATAAACTCATTATTATTATTATTATTATTTAGGAATAATAGGAATGGAAAGTAAGCCCTTTTGTGTGAAGGTATGTAAGGCTCGATTAACTGAGAACTTCTCAATTGTGGTTAAAACGAAAGATTTTCTCATTATTTATATGAATTGATATCAAAATAGTTTTCTTTTGCATTAATTTAGTTTAGTTTCACAATTATTATTATAAAAATATTTTCTATACAATACTATGTACTGTACAGTAGATTAATATGTTATTAGGGATGAGAGGGATTTTAGCAAGATTAATTTAGATATAGCGCCGACATTAGGATTAATGTAAGCAAATTGGGACTCAATTTCGACAAAATTTGTTTTTGGGTACCATTTTGCTGCCCGTCATTAATTTTACTCTCCCTTGTACATTCTTACCAAGTTGGTATAAAAGTTAATAATTATAATTAGACTCATTATAATTAACGGCATTAAAAATGATATCCATTTAATTTTTTTTGTACCGAATATTAAAAACTGAAATCAGAATAATTTAATTAATTTTTTATTATTTTCTTAATGAATAAAAACAATAACAATATTTTGATTGATTAATGAATTATTAAATTGGTTTCAATTAAAAAAATAGATATGAAAACGATATTTAAAGAAATGAATTAATTTTTAGCGCAATATACAGTATATATATAGAAAAGTCTGAATTAATTATAAGAATATTCTGTTCGCGCACTTAAAACAGTTAAAAACCATATAAAAGATGACTAAAAATCACTTCAAATAATGGCATCAATTGATCGCAAATTGATTTCGTAATGAAAACTCATTTAAAAACAATTAAATTAAAGCAAAGCTCAGAAGACTTCGCAGCGATCTTTGTTTCCGGGTCTACACCTCCCGACGTCTTGGACGAACACCTGGTCTGTCGGACAGTGATGTGTCAGAGCCCTCAGATTCTTGTTAGCTCTGGATGCGGGCGCGCACACGACGAACATACCGCAGTTGGACGGGTGCGCGTGGACACCCCTCTTTCCGCACCCGAGCTTCCCGTCGTTCCCGTCGGAGAAAATCGCCGGTCCGTCGAACTGAGCGGCCGGAAGATCGGTCGGGGCCGCTGTCGCCGGTCTTCGGTTAGGCCTCTGAGTTGTTACTGGGGCTGATGCCGGAAGCGGTTGCGGTAATGGCCGACGAGGTCTTGAATGTCGTCGCGTCGGTAGAGTCACCGGTTGTCGGGTTGTGGTCACCGGCGCCGATGTTGTCGTTTGGAAGGCGTGTTCCAACTCGAAGAAGGGATTGGCCGGAGTGGTGAACGGGGCGATATCGAACTCAGGCGGAAGTGTGTTGTAGTTCGTGAAACGCGACGGTTGGGGCCGGAAGTGGCTGTAAGTTGTGGTCGGAGGCGCTGTTGTCGTCGTTTGGGGCGGAAGAGTCTGAGGTCTTTGTGGTCGCGAATCCTGCAAAGTGTTGGTACCTCTCGGCGCGAGATTTATGAGTTGATTGACCGGATTGTCGTCATTGGGTCTCAAATTGAAACGATTCGGAAGACGTCGTCTGATTGGGCTCTCAGTCGTCACCTCCAGAATGGGTTGTGATTGAGTGGTCAGGGGTAGGGACGGAGGTTTTGGTGCGTATTGTGGCCTAAATTGAGGCGAAGACAGTGTTTGTGGCGGAGGTGGCGGTGATTGCGGCAGAGGTGGCTGAACGGGTGATATGTCTTCGTCGTAAACAACGGCCGATTGAGGTCTGTCTGTGGCCACAGAGAAAGCACTTTGAACTCTGACTCTCCGCGCGTTCTGCGAATTGCGGCGATTATTACTGTTGTTCTCAAACGCATCGGTCGGTAGTCTAACGATTCTTCCGGCGGAAACACTTACCGGAACTCTATATACTTGATTGGCCTGGGATTGAGCTCTGGGTCTATCGATTGGCGATTCTGTGGCAAAAACGCCTCTCGAAGTCGACGGCAATCCTATTCGCGAAGAACTATTGAACCTCTGAATAGACGGCCGCGAAATGGAGGCCTCGTTGGCACTGCCCTCCTGTCCGGTACGACCTTCTGGTGTGTTATAAGTGAATGGAAACGATTGTGCGTTTGTTTCGCGCACTATATCTGAGTTTACGTTTTGACTGTTTCTCAGGTCATTGCGAGGCGTCTCGTAGTGCGAGAACAGCGGGTTATTTGTCGTCGTCTGCACTCCTGAGTCGAATTGTGGTCTTCTGTGGCGGACCTGGTTTTGTGGCTCACGTCTAGAATTAGAGGACGGACTCTCAGTGAAGGGTTCGGGCGGTTGAGTGTTGTCTTGTTGTCGATTAGGGGTCACATAAGAAGGCGCGAAGAATTGGTTAACTGTTGTGGCCGGGGGTGAGGCCCTGTAGTCCTCAATGCCATTCTGGTTGGACACCTGTAGCAACGATTGTATTTTATCGACGCCTCCGAACGAGTTGATCAAATTGACCAGTTGTGAGATGTCCTCTGAATTGCGGTTCTGTTGAGCGCTATTTAGTTGTCGTAAAGCAGTCGACAACAGCTCTAAGTTTGCCTTTTCTTTCAAATCAAACACCGGTTGTGTTGTTGTCGGCGCCGGAGTTGTTGTCGTTGTGGTCGTCGTCGTAGTCGTTGTCGGTTTTGTCCTAATTCTGGGTTTCTTTGTCGTCACTTCTTCTTTGGCCCTCTGTTTGCAACTCGTGTTCTCCGCGTAATCACAGGCCTCGGACTTAGAGTTGAAGTACAAACCGGACGGACAGGTGAAGGCGTGCGCAACGATTCCCAGGTTTGCGGGTCCGCTGTCCAGACACCAGAAGTATTTCCTACAGTCTTTCGGGTTATTGAAAAAGCCCTCGTCTTCGCACTCGAACACCGGTCCCGGGTCTGGAGTGGAAGGCGGCTCAGGTGTCGTTCGAAGCACTGTCTCCCGGAATGTGGGCGCAGGTGTGGTAGTGGTTGTCGTTGTTGTGGTAGTGCTCGTTGTCGTCGTCTGAAGACTGATTCGTCTCAATTGGTTGCGACGAGTGTTCACATGAAGTGCAGTCAAACCTATTTCTTCGTTCGGAACACTTTGAGGACCGGGTCTTATGAATCGGGCGGAAGTCCTTTCACTGGAACTGCCCTCAACTACATTGTTGGTCAGCGCTGTCTTCAGAGCATTGATGAGTGGACTCTGTTCTCCATAACAGAGACCTCTGAAGTCATCGTTGTCGAGGGTCCAGACCATAGCCCCTCCCAATCCCGTATCGAATATATAGCGAGCCTTTTGTTCTATGCTTTTGATGTCGTCGTAAGCGACCCATTGGTTGTCTTTATAAGAAAATGGGCCTTCGATTTGAGGGTAAGGCCTGTTTGTAGACCAACCCTCCTCTTCGATCTTCTGGCAGATCTCATAGTAAGCCAAATACCCCTTCTCTCTGGTTGACGGACCGGCCTCTCCCGGACCCTCAGCCTGAGCATTCAGCCCATACTTGTCGGGATCGGCCAGAGTGAAAGAGCGGCCATACGTGGGGATGCCCAGGATCAATTTACTCCTGGGCGCCCCCAACTGCAGGTAATAGTTGATCGTCCACTCAGTGTTGAATTTACTCGACTCATCGAATCGGCTTTGATCGGGACGTGCTTTGAGAGGAGCATGGTGGTCGGTCTCCGGGTCAAAGGCCGTGTGGTAGTCATAACTGAGCACATTTAGGAAGTCTGCGTATCTGTAGTCAGAATTTGTGTTCAATAAGTGTTAATAATTATACAAACAGACAAAAGGGGATCCCCTATTTTGTCCCGGACCACTTGGATCAACAATGATAAACTTTTTAAAATGGTCCCGACCATATTATTAGATTCTAATGCTATCCCATGGATGAAAATGTGTCCCAGTTTATGCCTGTGGAGTGAAATCTATTCTAATGTATAAATAACTATTCGATCAATAATTCTAGCGATGATGTGATGGCCGGCAAAAAGTGTAGGACAGATAATGACGGCATTCTTGCATGTGTTCTGACCCATACAATCATACAACTCCTAGAAATGTGTACATTAGCTCACCTGGAAATAGTGGGCACATCGAATCCCTGGTCAATATACTCCTGTCCGGCTGGAACGGCAACAGTCAAGAGGAGCCTGTCTTTGCCGGGCGGGGCCTTCTCATTGTCGAAGGCTGTTCTCAATTCCTGTATTGAGTGCAGAAACAAGTTTTCAAATATAAATAACTTTGAATTTATAATCAGAGAAGAAATAATACTTTTATACAAAGTCTGTCAATAGCTGTCTGTCATAAATGCTTTATTGTATCAATGATTTCAATTATTTTCAGTAAAACATTTCGGAATAATTAGATAAATCAAAGCCTAAAGACTAAGGAAATGATAGGACTATAAGATTGAGTCTGAACTTAAAATGACAGAGTTCTTGAACTTGAATATTCACAATCATAGCCGTCGGCAGAAAGTTATAGAATGTTTAGACATATATTTGTTTTCAAGGATAGGAAAGAGGAATACCTTAGTATGGGTGCCCTTAGAATACTAATTAACTGTATCTAAACATTTGTAAGCATTAATAGTATTAATAATTTGGATAAAAGTCTATCCAATCGATCGATGAATTAAGAAATAAAAGCATAAAATCTTTTGATTATAACTTATATTTCTTAATCATTATAATAAGAAAAGCAAATAAAATAGAAATTGTTTGCTATTCAGCAGAATTGGGTCATTAAATGAAATTACGTAATATTCGGGTGAATTGGGTGGAGTGGAGAATGTGCTCTAAGCTATTGTCTATTTACATAACCATTTGAACGTGAAATCATTGAGAATATTAAACAGACTTTGAGTTCAAATTGAATGCGTTTTTATTTTTGAAGACAAGTTCAAGAATTTGTGTGCTTTTTCTCAAATATAAGCTTTAAATGCAATAAGAATTCAAACATTGTATTCAATCGATTGCTTACTCTAATGAGTTGCGCGTAATTCTGTCGGTCGTCCGCAGAGCTGCCGTCTCTGAAACCGGGGTATTCCTACAGGAGGGTAATGTGCAGTGAATACAAGCATTAGAGTTGACAAGAATTAAGATGATCCTGGTCTTGTTCATCATATTACCCAATCCAAGTCGAGTCCATCGAAGTTGTGTTCCCTTAGGAATCTGAGGGCACTGTTGATGAAAGTATTGCGAAGTTCGTGAGACGCGACTAGTTTTGAAAACCTATCGATTGTATGAATGATTAAAAATAGAAATAAGGCTTTTATTTCTGGAAGAGAGGAATGAATGCAAAAATGTTTTAACTCAATATACACTGGATATGCACTGACCTCTTAGAGCCTTCATTCCAACCGCCGACTGCTATCAATGTCTTCAACTTCTTGTTATAGGCTTTAAGTCCAACAAATTTTTTATAATTGCCTTTTCATAAGTAAATTGAAATTATTATTATTAATAAGAATTTAAGCCAATTAACAGATAAAAGTTGAATCACTTATGACTTCAATATCAAAATCATAGATAACTTGTACTCAATTTAATCTATGCTTAAAATAGAAATATTTAAATAAATTGATGTTATCTTCAAATACCTTGATTTAAATCGTTGTACGGATCGAAAGCTTTTAACTCGAATTTACTCGAAAGGCCTCCGAAAGCATAAATCAGATGCGACTGTAATTATAGTGTAAATCAAAACTAAATGAATTTAAGTCTGAATTATATTATATAAGAATTTTATCTAAAGTGCTCTTAAACTCACGCAAAGGTAAGGATTGATATTTTGCGGAGTGAACTTGGCTAATCCAGGCCTATAGACCGCCCAATTGGAATAATAACAGACTATTTTAAGATCATCGGCGGCTCTTTTGTTCAGGGAATGTATTCCTGGGCAACAAAAATGTTTCCGATTATATATTTCCTCGAACTAAATGTTTATTGATTTTAATGACAATTCAATTGTAACTCACGTTCGGTAATACATGAGCCAAATAGGTTCAGTAGTAGCAGAAAGACCTGAAAAATATGAAATAAAATATAATGAAAATTATTAATCGATTGTTTGTAGAGCAGAAATGCGTAAACTTCGGGCGTAAACTAGTTTTTTGCTTAAATTTTTTGGCGAATATTTGTTTTTTAAATACTCTTTAAAACAATAGCAAAGTCTAAATGAAGCTAAAAAATAGATGAGTTTATAATTTTATCATTAGCGGCATTTATACAACCAATGAGACCGAGTATGAAAAGTATGAAAAAAGTTTTATTCTTTAAAAACAAGTAAATCAACAATAATTTTATCTATTTTTTCGTTAGCTTTATGAGCAGTATTAGACTCGAGTGAACACACATTACATTACAGTCTATTCTATTGTTTAATTATTTATTATACGAAAGAGTATTATATATAAGATATAAGAAAATCCCTCCAAAAGTCTGAAAAGTAGGTTATTTTTGTTGTAGACGTTATCGAGTAATGGAAACAGAATTTCTCAATTCAATACATCCTATATTGAAAGGTCAGCCAATCTTGTGTGACATTCAATTTTGCCGATGCTTTTTGCAAAATATTTATATATAATACATAACACAACACAATGTCTGTTCACTTATTTCCAAAAAACTATTTTCCTATAATTTGGGTCAACACAAGTGATTGAATGGCCTCTTATGTCAAAGTTAGCAGAAAGGTTGGGAGAAAGAAATGATGCTTTCTTCTTATTTAACTATCCTGTTAATCACTGATAGTATCTTCATAATCAATGTTCAGTCTAGTTTAGTTTCAAATCGACTAAACGTGTATTTAACAACTGTTTCACCCGTTTTACTCATTTAATAAATTGTTAATCAATTGATAATGACTTTAAAAATAATCTACGCTATAATTAAGCTTGTTTCTTTTTCATTAAGTTATATCAAACATAATAGTCTAACAAAATATTTAACGACTAATTAGTAATTACTTATAAATTTTAATATTTTAATAGTCATTGAATGGGAATCTGCCCTAAAACTGATTGATAGTCTTATTTAACAAATTGATTAACTATTCGATGATTTGAAGAGTTGTTGAGATATATATATCGATTTAGGAATAGTAATCAAATGTGAAAATATGAAAATCTTTTCTTTACTAACAATACGAATATCAATAATTCATTTTGAATATAAATAATTCATATAAACCGCTAAACAATACTCTATTTATTCATCTATTCATCGAATGCTGGTTAGAAATAATTTTTCTTTCGGATAGTTTTAAAGTATTTATATTTTATTTATATTTATTTTTGCATTTTTCCTATACTATTGACCCATCTTTTAAAGCATATGTATTGAAAACAAGATTATTATCTAATGAAGTATTTTAAGGAAAAACAAATCATACAATAGGTTCGGAGACCTTAATAGCAAACAGATTGCAGAATAACTTATTTGGATTTCAAGATCAATTGCCTCAGAGAACTAATCCCAACAAAACACTAAATAATATCTGGAACTTATTTTCCGTCAATAACTTATGGAAAACAAATATTTATTTTCCTTATATTATATTCGATATAATCTATAATACATTCAAAACGTGATTCACTTATTTAAAGTCCAATTCTTTTGTTATTCAACTTTTAATTGTAATTCGAGTCAAATTAAAACAAATAAATTCTAATGTATTTCCTCTTTAATTAAATTTTTATTAATTTTAATATAACTTCATTAAAAACTTTATCTTTAATTGCGTTCGTATTTTAAACTAATTTAATGTATAATTTGAATGCATTACAAAATCCAGTTCTTATTCCCATATAAGATAAGAGGGACCAAGTTCATTTAGTTAATTATTCATCAATTATACCAAGCTATGGGTCACCACTACTACAATTAGAACATGTTTTGTAGATTTTCATTATTTGCTTTCTTTGCCAGTCTCTTTGCTAGTATTCTTTGAACAGGGTAATTTATAAGTACTCCAATTGGCTATCTCTAGAAAAAAAATACATGAAAGGGATCACAAGTTTTAGCGAAAAAAATCTTTGAATATATTCTTTTAAAAATAATTAAGAAAATATTTATTCATATTTTTTTCAAATTTTGATTAAATTTTAATTGAATTCTCATTAAAAAACTTATTTAACTTCTATTGATTGCAATAAATTAGTCCATTTCTACTTGGATATAATTTAGTTCACTGTATATATATAAATGAATTTTATATTTAAAAAATGATTTGTTTTATAAATGTTTATTAACATTGATTTTGATGAGAAAATGAACTTTCTTTTTAATTTTCTCACTGCCGCTGAATTCGAGGCAATAGTAAAATCCAATCTTGTTTTTAAACGAGAAAAGAATTGCTATTATTCTCCACAATGTCTTCATTTCTTTTTTTTCAAATGGAGTTTATATAAGAAAAATTCAGACACAATGAGAGGAATTATTTTTATATGTAATGTCAGATTTGGGTCAGTTTTTATGAATTGGTTTGCATTGCAGGACAACAAACAAAAAAGTGAATCCAAAGGAAAGAAAATTTCTATTAAAGTGTTTTGAAGTGATTCTCATTTGTATTCAATTATTTTTTGATTTTAATTTCTGATCAGAAGAATTCGATTCTCACACAAATCAAAAACAAATTAATAGAAAAAATTCAGATTTTATTTATTATAATTAGTGACACAAATGAAGAAACTAACAGAAAAAACCGAATAATGTATGAGAAGACGCCCGCCTTTAAGCCCTGTGCGTAGGCTCTGGTCCTAAAAAGCCTTTTTGAATCATTAAATATGTTAAACAAAATTAAAATATTCCAAAGTGTCAGCCCATTCAGCCCAACCAGCCGTCTATTATGCTTATGTGATAGTAAGAAATGGCGAGTTATTTCACTGCCTTAATGTTGGTTGATATTAATCAGTGTCATTTCAGTTTTAAAACTGCAATTTTCTGCTTATATATAAATCTTCAATACTTAGTAACCCAATTAAAAACAAGTCTTCGTATTATATCTGTTTTTTTCTCTCGACTGAACAATAAATTAGATTTCGTTTTGAAAGAGTATTTTCTGATATGTTGTATAAGAATCGATAGATCAGTCAATTCATCATTAATTCAGAGTATTTTTTGTTTTCTAATACCATTCAATTGCATTCAATTTCAATTAAAATATTTGAGAGACAGTTAAAAGTATTTACTTTTGCTTACAGTATATTCTTCATCGAATGAAAACTTTTATGATCTAGGTACAATTTAATTTGATTCTATTGAGTTCCTCATTATTTCTGACATAAGAAATGTTTAAATCTTCCGATTAATCATAATTATTCTCATTTGTGATTAATATTTTAAATTTAATTATTTTAAACAATAAAAAAGTTTTCTTTAAAACTAATTCATATTTGAAGCGAACAAAACAAATGAAAA